>CM055116.1:726235587-726520587 GCA_029206835.1 Rana muscosa
TACCCCCTATTTTATAAACGCTATAACTTTTGCGCAAACCAATCAAACGCCGATTGCTTTTTTTTTTTTACCAAAAATATGTAGAAGAATATGTATCGGACTAAACTGAGGAAAAAAATATAGAAAAAAAAAATTGGGATATTTATTATAGCAAAAATAAAAAAAGTTATTTTTTTTCAAAATTGTCGCTCTTTTTTGTTTATAGCGCAAAAGATAAAACCCGCAGAGATGATCAAATACCACCAAAAGAAAGCTCTATTTGTGGGAAAAAAAGGACGTTAATTTTGTTTGGGAGCCACGTCGCACGACCGCGCAATTTTCATTCAAAGCGTGACAGTGCCGAAAGCTATAATTTTGCCTGGGTAGGAAGAGGGTATATGTGCCCAGTAAGCAAGTGGTTAACAGGTGTTCTACAAACATGGAGTGTGATAGATCCAATCAAGTGTTTAACATTCCACCACTGTGCCCAACAGCCTTCATTGGTTGAGAGGTTTTCCAGGACACCCTCATATACACTGTTTTGGTCACTCACACTCCAGCTATGAGCAAGCATCACACCCTGATGTGAAACGCGTTAGCCTTTTGCCCTGTATGTCCCTTCCATGTTTGATTGCTTTTTGATGGATTTTGTATATTTTTCTTTGGATTTTTTGGTATTTTAATTTTGTTTGTTAATAAAACGCTTGACCAGAGTGCGGCAATCCAGACAACCTTTTCTCTGTACGTGTATGTATGAATGAGAGTTAGGGACCTTAGATTGTAAGCTTCTTGGGGACAGGGACAAATGTGAATGCACAATATACTGTATATATGAAGAGCTGTGTAAATTGACAGACCTATACAAGTACTTGTAAAAAATAAATTGGGGAAATACGGAAGATGTCTCTGCCGTTTTCCTCAACTAAGCTAGGTATTTTCCAGACTGCCTCTGATTTAAATAATTTTTGAGCCACTATCCCAAAACAAAGGATGCAACATGTCAAGTCGGGGCTACTTGTCTTTTTCCAGGCATATAAAAAAACATTTAAGCCATCAGGTCATTGTAACAGTCAGGCAGTCAGTATTTTCAGAGGAAGAGGTCAGCAACGGTAGTCTATACATTTCTCTCACATCCTTTAAATCACCCTACAGCCCACAGGGACAGGCTTTTAAAGACCATTCAAAAAGACAGTCAATAAAAGTTGGCAGTATTTTTCATGTTTCAAGCCAATGCAGACAGTCAAGAAAGTCTGAAGAGTAAACTATACTTTTATCAAGTCTAAAGCCTGGATCAGATTGAGCCGACATAGAATTTGTGAGAGATGAAAGCTTATCTAAACAGTACCAGCAGCACAAACTAATATAACTTCTGTTGGATTTAGGCCTCATGCCCACGGACGTTTTTACAGCTGCGTTTTTTACAGCTTAAAAACGCCTGTCCATGTTATTGTAAATATTTTTTTTTTTATTTATTTATTCTTTTGAAAAAAAAAAAAAAGTCGGAGCTAAAAACGCGACCGCGCGTTAGTGCGCGTTTTTGCGCGTTAGTGCGCGTTTTTTGACGCTCGCGTTTTTTTCTGCCTAATTCTGACGCTGAGGAACGCACTGGCCCTGGGTTTTTTTTACAGCTTACAAACGCCTATGCTCTTTACAGCTCAAAAACGCCTAGGTGGGCATGAAGCTATAGACCAACATGGACAGGCGTTTTTAAGCTGTAAAAAACGCTCAAAAACGCGGCTGAAAAAACGCCCGTGGGCATGAGGCCTTATACTTGTGGCTGCAGCATGGCAATTCTGCTGATCTATGCCATCAAGTTATCATTAAATACACTCTCTGACTTTCAAATGTTGGCATAGTTAGGAGACAATATAAAATATGTGCTTTCTACTGAAGAACAGCAGCATACTTTCTTCTTAGTCCGAATCAGTTTTTTACTAGCATATTCAAAAATAGTTTAAATTACCCCTTTTGCTTAAAGCGATATTAAAAAGGATAAATTTGTTTTTGTTTTTTTTCTAAATTCCAGCTTCTCTATGTACCAATATACCATTAATGTACCATGGCTGCAGAAAAATAAAAGCTTTCGCTGATTTTTAGAACATTATCTTAGCCCTTGCTGTATTTCTTAGAAAGCTTCAGAGACTTCCTGATACATACAGTATCTCACAAAAGTGAGTACACCCCTCACATTTTTGTAAATATTTTATTATATATTTTTATGTGACAACACTGAAGAAATGACACTTTGCTACAATGTAAAGTAGTGAGTGTACAGCTTGTATAACAGTGTAAATTTGCTGTCCCCCCTCATAATAACTCAACACAGAGCCATTAATGTCTAAACCGCTGGCAACATGAGTACACACCAATATAAAGAATGTAAAAAAAAAGTACACACCCCTAAGAGATGAGTGAAAATGCTCCAAATGCCGCCCCCTTCCGCCCCAAAAAAGTGTGTGCGGGAATGTGAGTTCCCGCTATGTGAAGATGTGAATGGGGCCTGAGAGCTGAGTGTCTCCATCCACTCCCTCCTATGTACGTTGTGGTAGTGTGGTACCCCACCAGTGTATAAATACAGGATTCTCAACCAGGCAGGTTGAGGGGCTCCAGGGTATTTGCTTGTTTTGGAGGAAACTGGCTTATCAATTTCCTCATGTTTTACTAAAGTCCACTTTGGGACCTGGAGCCTGGGGATTTCTTAGAGATCCGGGTGGGATGAAATCCCCAGTCCTGGATCCGGGTTTTGAGACTCAACTGCACACTGATTGTTCAGGTGTGTGTGGGCCTGATAGTAGAGTCAGGACCAGCATTCTGGGCTCCACCCTCCCGACAAGTGCAGGTGTGCACTGGAGAAGCCAGAGAGTGCTTGTCTGCACACTGGAAGCCAGAGACCAAGGTCTGAGGGTCAGAGCAGTGGACCCAAGTCTGAGGATCAGAGCAGTGAGGGGCTGCTATCTAAATGGACGGTGTTGCCAAGGGAATAGTCTGTAGGAGACAGATGGAAGCCTGGAGTGGAAGGCCTGAGCAGCACTGCTGTATGTATAAGCCAGGAGGCTAAATGACATTTTGTTGATGAATAGGAGTGCTGAAACCCCTGCGATGGAAACCTTTCATTTTGTTTTGAACTTCTTTTAATAAAAATGGGCAAACAAAGCCCTTAAAAAGAAGAACCAGCGAGTGGCGTTGTCCTTCAAGTTCTACATTTGATGCTAGTCCTTCACAACGTGTATAAAGATGGTCATACATTATGCAATCTGATTGTACAATCTCTGTACAATTTCCTTTAGATTTACTAGAACTATGGAACATGAGTTCCCACCGGAACAATCCATTCAATTTGTATCAAATCAGGCAGGCCCTTGCACTACATAGCTGATGGTAGATCTAAAGGAGATTGCACGATCCGATTGTAATGTGGTTGGTCACTAACTGCTTCCCACCCGACCCATAGTCAAATGACGGCCGCAGGAACCTTTCGTCTCTCCGGGCGACCGTCATATGACGTCCTGGGATTCCCGCAGTGTGGAGCTCGCCGCATCACTGGGGACCCGATGCGCGTGCCTGGCGGCCGATGACTGCCGGGCACCCGTAATTGCTCGTCACAGAGCCAGGGACGTGGATCTCTGTGTGTAAACACAGAGATCCACATCCTGTCAGTGAGAGGAGACCAATGGCGTGTCCCTTGTACATAGGGACACACCATCGGTCACCTCCCCCAGTCAGTCCCCTCCCCCCACAGTAAGAATCACTCCCTAGGGCACACATTAACCCCTTCCTCGCCCCCTAGTGTTAACCCCTTCCCTGCCAGTCACATTTATACAGTAATCAGTGCATATTTATAGCACAGTTCGCTGTATAAATGTGAATTGTCCCAAAATAGTGGCAAAAGTGTCCGATCTGTCCACCGCAATATCGCAGTCCTGACAAAAATGGCAGATCGCCGCCATTAATAGTAAAAAAAAAAAAAAAAAATGTCATAAATCTATCCCCAATTTTGTAGGCGCTATAACTTTTGCGCAAACCAAACGCTTATTACGTATTCTTCTACATATTTTTGGTAAAAAATCGCATCGGCCTAAACTGAGAAAAAAATAATAAAAATTGGGATATTTATTATAGCAAAAAGTAAAAAATAGTTTTTTTTTTTAAATTGTCAGTCTTTTTGTTTATAGCGCAAAAAAATAAAAACCACAGAGGTGATCAAATTCCACCAAAAGAAAGCTTGATTCGTGGGGAAAAAAAGGACTAACATTTTGTTTGGGAGCCACGTCGCACGACCGCGCAATCGTCATTCAAAGTGTGACAGTGCTGAAAGCTGAAAATTGGCCTGGGCAGGAAGGGGGTGAAAATGCCCTGTATGGAAGTGGTTAAAGAGGTTGTAACCCCCCCCCCCCAAAAAAAATATCCTGTTCCCTTATAGCAGATTAAACAGCACAGTGATTTTGCTGTCGAATCCATCCCTCTCAATGATGTAAAAAAACAAATTGACCCTGTCTGTTCCTGTGTCTCCCTTAGTGTGCTGACCATGGCAATCATGGCTGCTGATCCAGGATATCGTGGTCAGATACGTGCCTCCATCATCCCACTGCGCGTGCCTGTCTGCGCGTGCCTGTGCTCCCGGCCTCTCCCCTCTCCTCCTGCCGCTATTAGTAGCTGGCAGTAAAGTTAAAAATAGGATTTTTATACTCAGCGTAAAATCCTTTTCTCTGAGTTCATGGACGGACACAGCCTTAATCTTGACAAAGTGGTATTAGCCTTCCTTTAGGAGTGACTAGGCAGAAAGTGTTAACTTCAAAGCTGAAAAGACCAGCCCAGGGGGCGGTCCTACTGACTATAGCCTCTCAGCCTGCACTAAGCAGATCAGTTCGTCAAAAAGCAGAACAAACTAAAAAAAGACGGGTGGGTGCGGTGTCCGTCCATGAACTCTGAGAAAAGGATTTTACGGTGAGTATAAAAATCCTATTTTCTCTTTCGTTCATGGACGGACACAGCCTTAATCTTGACAAAGTGGGACGTCCCAAAGCAGTGTCAAAAACGAGGGGTGGGAACAGCATTAAAACAACTTCACCCCAAAACAAAACAGAGCTCCTAAACGGAGGAGTTGCAACTCTAAACAGCCGCCTGCAATACCTTGCGGCCGAAAGAAGCATCCGAAGATGCACACACATCAACTTGTAAAGTTTAGTGAAAGTGTGATCGGACGACCAGGTCGCCACCTAAACACCTGGGAAACAGATGCTCAATGCTCTCAGAGCTCGGACAGCGTCCAAGAAATACAACGTCGCCTCCTAGGATTCGACGGATCAGGACACAAGGGTGGCAGTACAATGTCTTCCTCGAGATGGAAGGTCGAAACGACCTTAGGAAGAAAAGAAGGCTGCGGACGCAGCACCACCTATCCTTGTGGAAGATCAGAGAGGGAGCATTGCATGACAAGGCTGCCAGCTCAGAAACCCATCTTAACTGACGTAACAGCCACCAAAAGGACAACTTTCTGAGAAAGTGTCAACAAGGGAATCTCCCTGATGTCAAACGGTGGTTTCTGAAGCACCGAGAGGCCATGCCATTAACCCAAGAGGCACCTCTTGCCCTGGTCAAATGCGCCGTAAAAGGGAGGCGCCGGACCCTTTATGGCATAAGCCTGATCACAATCTGTCGGATCCACCTTGAGATGGTGGCCAACGAGACCGTTGGGCCCTTCTTGGGACCAGCCACCGAAACAGTGAGTCTGAACTCCGGAACGGAGCAGTAACAGACAAGTATACTCTTAGAGCTCAGACAACGTCCAAGGAATGCAACATCATCTCCTTAGGATTCGAAGGATGACACAAGGATGGCAGTACAAAGTCTTCCTTGAGATGGAAGGTCAAAACGACCTTAGGAAGAAAAGAAGGCTGCGGACGCAGCACCACCTTATCCTTGTGGAAGATCAGATAGGGAGCCTTGCATGACAAGGCTGCCACCTCAGAAACCCGTCTTAACTTACACAACAGCCACCAAAAGGGCCACTTTCTGAGAAAGTGTCAAAAAGGTAATGTTCTCAAACGGTGGTTTCTGAGGCACCTAGAGGCCATGCCGTTAAGTCATTGACTGCAAGCAGGATGGCATATGGGACCCTGCGACAGCAGGTCCTCTCGTAGCGGTAGACGCCAAAAGGACGTCTGCTACACAAGCCCCACAGAGGTAGTGGAGGGTGGACCGGAGGTGCCGCCTGCCGAACCCTCTGTACAAACGTTCTCACTAGAGAGTGAGTCACCAGGGGTCGTTTAATAAGGACAGCCAGGGCAGATACCTGCTCCCTAATTGTACTTAAAGCAACATTTTTGGCCCGTTCCCTGCTGAAAGAACAGCAGGACTCTGGAACCAAATAAGTACGCGGATGCCACCTCATTTCCTCACAAATGGATATGTAGGTGGTCTTCCAAGTGCGATGGTAAGTCTTCCGGAGGACGATTTCCGAGCACTCCTCATGGTAGAGATCACCAAGTCTGACAGGCCCCGGTCTCTTAGCACCTGGCTCTCAATAGCCATGCCGTTAAGCCAGTGACTGTAAAACAGGATGGCGTATGGGACCTTGCGACAGCAGATCCTTTCTTAGTGGTAGACGCACTAGATTGGCGTACCAAGGACACCGAGGCCAATCCAGAGCAATTATGACCATTGGAATCCTCCAGTCTGCGAAGCAGATGAGGAAGGAGCTTTAGAGGAAGGAAGGCATAGATTAGCCGGTACTGACTCCACAGTGCCACCAACGCATCTGTCACGTCTGGCTCTGGGTCTCTTGACCTGGCCACAACCTCAATACCTTCTGATTGAGTCGAGAAGCAAGGAGATCTACGTCTGGCGTGCCCCATCTTTGGCAAAGGAGCTGAAACTCCTGTGGGTGTAGAGACCATTCTCATTGGTCCTGCAGCTGGCGACTCCTTGATGGTTGACATACGCCACCGCCGTGGCATTCGACTGGATCCTGACTGGACGCCTCCGAGACCACGTGGAGAGGCACAGACTTATCGCCCAGAGTTCCAGGACGTTGATCGGCAAGTGGGATTCCTCCAGAGACCATCGACCCTGGGTCGACTGAACCCCCCAGACTCCCCTCCAACCGGTAAGGCTGGCGTCCGTCGTGACCACCATCCAGTAAAAAGGAAGGAACGACTTCCCGGACAGAAGTGCCGGTGATGTCAGCCACCAACTAGGGAGGTCCTAGCTAGGTGGCTCACCCGGATTTGACAATCCAGGGACGATGGGCACTTGTCCCCTCTGGACAGAATACCTTCTGTCGCACTCGCGTGTGAAATTGCGCATATGATACCGTCTCAAAGGAGGTGTCAGGGTCACCTGTGGCCAGGTGACAGATGCACACCGTAGGGGGACAGGAGTGCACCGCGAGGTAGTGAACCCTATGGCTGGCTTCTGTGGATAGGAAACTGGGTGGTTGTGGAAAGCGGGACCAGAGGAGCACAACCGGGATCCCAACGGAAGCGAGAGCCAAGATTCCCCAGGGCGCGGAGTCTAAGACCCAGCTGGTCTTCTCCAGGGCCTCTAGTGGTGAGGATGTTACGCTGCAGGCTGGGACCAGGTCGCGGCCCCTGGAGTTTCCTAGCTCACGCCCCGTAGGATAAGGGGAAGCAGCAGCACACGATAGAGAGAACCGAATAACAAGCCGAAGGTCAGGGGCCACAAGCAGACAAGGATAACGAAGAACGAGCCGAAGGTCAAGGGTCACGAGCAGACAGGGATGGTCGGGGACAAGCCAATAACGTAACAGAGAGACAGACGTAGCACACGGCAGGCAGGAACCCAAACACACAATGCCTAACAAACACGTTGATCAGCAAAGCAGGCTTGCAGTGCACAGGTTAATATAGTGTTCAGTGATAGGGCCTGGGGTGGAGTCAGGCTGGGAGGAGATTATAAAGGAAGCCAGGTGAAGGAGGTCTGGTCTCTAGATGAACACATGAGGAGGAAGGTAAGATGGCAGACAGACATTAATGCATATCCATGACAGTACCCTCCCTCTTATGGGCCCTCCCCCGCCTGGACCCAGGCTTAAAGGGAAATCTCTGATGAAACCTTCTCAACAGATGAGGTGCAGCGACATCAGATGCAGCGATCCAAGACGCCTCCTCAGGACCAAAACCTCTCCAATGCACAAGGTACTGAAGAATGCCTCTGCAGAGCCGAGAATCCAGAACTTGTCTAACCTCGTACTTAAAATTATCCTCAGAGACCGAAAACGAGGTAGGGAGATGACAAGAAGATCTATTGAGGACCAAAGGCTCTCTAGGAATAAGCAAGGGCATGAGAGGATCAACAGGAATCTGAGGAGGGTCCCCTAGACCCTTAAAGGGGGACTGGTCATCTTGCACAGGACCATCAGACTGGGCAGATGTCAGTGGAACCCTGAAGTCAGGTTGGTTAGAAGGTGACATGTCGCCGGAGTCAAGCTGAATAGCTGAAGGACAAGCAGAATGTCCCGAACAAGAAAAAGTAAGAGGCTCACTGGGCATGGGCTGGACTGGCATAACTAGTACAGAGGCAGAGTGAATAGCTGAGTCAGGTGTAGCGACTACCTGAATCGCATCGCAAGACGTAGCGACTGCAGGACTTGTAGACAAGCTAGCCTGGCTGTGCGTCCAAGGGTGGTTAGGGACAGAGAAATGTAAATGGTTATGCAACCTGGAATGAATGACCGGCTCAGATTCACAGGGGGCAACCTTGGGTAGACAGGAGGAGGAACAGGAGGGACCCCAAGCCAGGATCTGTCCAGTAGTCCAGTCCACATGAGGAGAATGGAGCTGTAACCATGGGAGACCCAAAATTATAGGCGTTGAGGCCTTGGGTAAGATAAGGAAGGATATCCACTCCTGGTGGAGTGTCCCTACCGACATCTTAACAGGGAGGGTCTGGAAGCGGATAGGTCCCCCTGGGAGAACAGTACCATCAATCGCCAAGACCACCAATGGCGTGGTGAGGGGCAAAAGAGTAAGTCTCATGGACGATGCGATTTCCCAGTCCATGAAATTACCAGCGGCTCCGGAATCCAGATATGCTGAGACCGAATGAGAAGAAGCACCAACATGAAGGAACACAGAAAGCAGAAGACGAGAAGGGGAAGGTGATATTTCTGGGTCCAATACTCCACTTTCCAGATGAAGTGGACCCGAACGTTTTTCTGGACAAAGAGAGCAAGTGTCACGAAAATGACCTTTGCCCCCACAGTAAAGACACAAGCCCAGAGTTCTGCACCTAGCACGTTCTTCGGGGGTTAGTCTGGTCCGGCCCAGCTGCATAGGTTCTTCAGCAGGTAGAGGATGCTCCACGGAATGAAGGGAGGGGAGCTCAGACTGGCTAGGACCCAGAGAGTGCTGGCGTCTTTTTTCTAAGGACCTCTCTTGAAAACGAATGTCGATCTGGTTGCATAATGAAATTACATCGTCCAGACCGACGGGAATGGCTCTTCCCGCTAATTCGTCTTTCACTCGGTCAGAGAGGCCATGTAAAAAGGTAGCGACCAGGGCCTCATTATTCCAGCTCAATTCAGCTGTGTGGATACGGAACTGAAGAGCATATTGCCCCACTGAACTAGATTCTTGGCGAAGACGTAAGACAGCACTAGCCGCTGAAGAAGCCCGAGCCGGCTCCTCGAAGATATTACGAAAGAGCTTCAAGAATTCGGACAGACTGGAAACCACCGGATCGTTCCTCTCCCACAGGGGGGCAGCCCAGGCCAAAGCTTCACCGGAGAGGAGGGAAATGATATAGGCTACCTTAGCCCGGTCAGATAGGAAGCTTTGAGGCTGAAGCTCAAAATGAATAGTGCATTGGCTGAGAAACCCCCTGCAGGCCTTGGAGTCCCCAGAGAAACGGAACGGAGCTGGCAATCTTAGTGAGTGTGAGGCTGCGACTGGTGCGATAGGTACAGCCGCTGGTTGTACTTGGGGTTGCGGATTCGGGGTTCCCAAGGAGACCTGAAGCTGCTCGAATCGAGAAGCCAGATCCTGGAGGAATTGCATCACCTGAGTCTGATTAGATTCCTGGGTCTCAAGTCTGCGAACTATGCCCTGCAATGGATCATCCGCGGGAAGCGGGATGTCAGCCGGGTTCATGGCTGATCAAACTGTCAGGGTCACCTGTGGCCAGGTGACAGATGCACACCGTAGGGGGACAGGAGTGCACCGCGAGGTAGTGAACCCTATGGCTGGCTTCTGTGGATAGGAAACTGGGTGGTTGTGGAAAGCGGGACCAGAGGAGCACAACCGGGATCCCAACGGAAGCGAGAGCCAAGATTCCCCAGGGCGCGGAGTCTAAGACCCAGCTGGTCTTCTCCAGGGCCTCTAGTGGTGAGGATGTTACGCTGCAGGCTGGGACCAGGTCGCGGCCCCTGGAGTTTCCTAGCTCACGCCCCGTAGGATAAGGGGAAGCAGCAGCACACGATAGAGAGAACCGAATAACAAGCCGAAGGTCAGGGGCCACAAGCAGACAAGGATAACGAAGAACGAGCCGAAGGTCAAGGGTCACGAGCAGACAGGGATGGTCGGGGACAAGCCAATAACGTAACAGAGAGACAGACGTAGCACACGGCAGGCAGGAACCCAAACACACAATGCCTAACAAACACGTTGATCAGCAAAGCAGGCTTGCAGTGCACAGGTTAATATAGTGTTCAGTGATAGGGCCTGGGGTGGAGTCAGGCTGGGAGGAGATTATAAAGGAAGCCAGGTGAAGGAGGTCTGGTCTCTAGATGAACACATGAGGAGGAAGGTAAGATGGCAGACAGACATTAATGCATATCCATGACAGGAGGCCACCATGAGGCCCAGGACTCGCCTGTAAAAAGCGGCGTGAGGACCATCCTGGGGTTGTCAACTGCCGCACCGCAGCTCAAAGGGTCTGCAACTTTCCCATAGGGAAAAAACTTTTTGCCTCTGAGGAGTCCAAAATCAACCCCAGATATACTAGGAGTTGAGTCGGTACCAATACGGACTTCTGAGTGTTCAGCACCCAACTAAAGTAACAGAGGGTCTGACAGTTTATAGACAGGATCACCTTTAATTCTGAGCTTGACGTGGCCCTCAGAAGAATATCGTAGTCCAAAAGTAGTCCATGATATCGATGCCACGCTGTCTTGGCCAGAATCGCATAGCGCAGACATCTCATGCCTGGTGCATCTGGGGACCTGAAAGTATGCGTCCTTGCCAAGGATGCCAGAAATCCCCCGGGAGGACAGCGACAACAGAGTGAACCAACTCCCTCCGGGATCTTTGTACCTTCACAAAGCAATTGAGGGGCCTGAAATCCAAGATTGTAGTACCAAGAAGGAGGGGGTTCGCTCAAACAGGTCTGAGTAAGAAACCCCTGAAAGCCGTTCCTGTACTGAAAACAGGAATGATCACCCTGCGTATCCGCAGGTCTTGAATCGCCCCAACTAGGGCTTCCCGACGAGTCGGCTGAAGCTGGCGGTTGGAGGGAAAAATTTAAATCCGTTTGGAGTGCAAGAGAAAACTATCTTGTACCTTGAGGAAACTACTTTGCAAACCCACCGGTCGGAGATCCGAGATGTCCACCAGGTCGCGATTTGGCGAACATGTCCCCCTACCCGAGAGATGGGTGAGGACAGACCTTTATGCGGACGTAAATTTGTTCACAGGTTTATTGGGCTTGCGAAACCAGGGACGCTTCTGTCCCTCAGCAGGCACTTTATCAGCCCAGGATCGTTTCTTTGCCGCACTAGGCAGACGGAAAAAAACGCTTGTGCGCGGTAAAGAAGGGTCCTAGCCAATGGCATGGCTCCTTACCCTTTTTTGGATAGTGGGAGCACAGCATGCTCTTACCTCCTGGCATCTTTAATAATGTCATCCAGGGATGCTCCAAAAAAGTCTGTCGCCCTTAAAGGGCAAATCCATCCGGGCTTTCTTGGAAGATAGGTCCGCAGACCAATCCTAACCAAGTAGACGGCGTAACACCACTGCATAGCTTGAGGCTCTGGCCAGCAGAGGAATCGTGTCCAAGGCGGATTCGCAAACGAATTTTAGGCCCTGTACCAATTGGTCAAATAGGGCTGTCCAGGGAAACCTGACGTGCCTTTAACCCATTGTGCAGCATCTTTGCCCCTTCAGTGAGTGTCAGACACCAGGGCCCCAGAAAACCTTCTGTGGTTTGTCCCACGCCTTGTATAAAAGTCTATATTAAAGACACACAAGGAAACACCTTAACAGTGCAGGTTGCCTTACGGAACTCAAAGGGGACTGGCGCTTCTCTTTTTAGAGCATCTTGCACTGCGGTGATAAGGTCACTTACCAGAGCCCTATCGCGTGCTGACCCAGATCCGGAGACTCTCACTGTCCGGACGATCTCGGTCAGCATCTTCAGATACATCAGAGCCAGGACATAAGCTGTAGCTGGACTCGGCTCTGTATCTGAGCTGTCCCCAGAAGATGGCGGGGGAGGGGGCGCTTTCTAGCCCCCGTGTTCCCTTGCGCTGTTTCCACCTTGGCAATAAAGCATCAATTGCAAGCTCAGGTGTTTCAGGGGAAAAAGCGTCCGCTTCTGACGCCATGCTGACCCACACGCCTGATACAGGGACTCCCAGGCAAGGTACAGTAACCCCCCCTCATTGCTGCAGCAAGGACAAGGGTTCCCCCCCAGAGGACTCACCACCCTGGAACAGAGTATGGCTGCCATCTGCTACCTAGTAGAGCTGCTTCCTTGTCAGCTATACAGTCTGATCCAGCAGCGTGTGTCTGTCGGTTTGCACCTGTTTAAATGCTGTATGATCAATGGCAAAATGGCCGCCGAGCAGCCGATAGAGGCCAAACAACGCCGCGGGCCACAAGAACATGGCCGCCGGGTGTAGATAGAGGATGGAGCACAGGAAAAATGGCCGCCGAGCAGCCGCTAGAGGTCAAAACACAGCGCCGCCACAAAAACATGGCCGCCGAGCGCAGATGGCCTAACACCGCCTGGATCACCAGAAAAATGGCCGCCGAGCGGCCGCTAGAGGTCAAAGACAGCGCGGCCACAAGAACATGGCTGCCAGCGTAGATAGAAAGTAAAAACAGGGATCACCAAAAACATGGCCGCCGAGCGGTCGATAGAGGCCAAATACAGCATGGCCACAAGAACATGGCCGCCAGTGCAGATAGAGCAATACAGCATGGATCACAGCAAAAAATAGGATTTTTGTACTCACCGTAAAATCCGTTTCTCTGACGTCCATGGACCGACACAGCTCTCATACTGATTACATGTGGGTATATGTCCCTGCTCGCAGGAGAAGACCTAGGCAGAATGTTAGAGGTTAAAACATTCTAAAACAAGCCAGAGCTGAACAGCCCCGCCCAGGGGGCCGGTCCCTCCGGACATTACCCTTCCACCTGCAGCTAATCAGCCTCAGTTCGTAACAAAGCAGTACAAACTTAAAAGGAAGGGTGGGTGCTGCGTCGGTCCATGGACGTCAGAGAAACGGATTTTACGGTGAGTACAAAAATCCTATTTTCTCTTATCGTCCATGGACCGACGCAGCTCTCATACTGATTACATGTGGGACGTCCCAAAGCAGTATAAGAAAAGGGTGGGAGCAAAAAAAGTAAGGAACAACCAAAACTTCACTCCAAACCAGCAGAGCCCCTCAACGGAGGAGTTGCAACATTAGACAGCGGCCTGCAACACTTTGCGGCCGAAGGAAGCATCCGACGATGCAGCCACATCAACCTTGTAGAACTTTGAAAAGGTATGAACGGACGACCAGGTCGTCGCCTTGCACACTTGTGCAACCGACGCTTGATGTCGGAAGCCCGGGAAGCACCAATTGCCTTGGTGGAATGTGCCGCAACCGGAAAGGGAGGTGCCCGCCCCTTAAGGGCAAAGGCCTTTATGACGGTCTGCCTGATCCACCTAAAGACGGTGGCAGACGACACCGCTCGGCCCTGTTTTGGACCAGACACAGATTTCCGAATGGAAACAGTAGCAGACAGGTACACTCGTAAGGCTTGTACCCATCTTAATGCAGGAAGCGCAAACTCTCAGGGAAGCAATGGGTGAGGACACAAGGACGGAAGAACAATGTCCTTCTTAAGGTGAAAGGCCAAGACCATCCTTAGAAAAGAAGGATGGTCGTGGGCGCAACACCAACATATCCTTATGGAGGACCAATGTAAGAACAGCAAAATCCTGGGAACGGAAAACATCCGAGGATGCCACTCAAGTTCCTCGCACATAGCGATGTAAGCCTTCCAGGTACGGTGAGATATCTTTCTGGAGGAAGATTCCCGTGTCAACAACATAGAAGAGATGACCGAATACGAGAGAACTCGGTCCTTTAGCACCTGGCTTTAAACAGCCATGCCATTAAAGCCAAGGACTGTAAAGCAGGATGAAGTATGCTCGGCGAAGCCGGCGAGGCAACAACAGTAGCAGAGGGTAAGCATATATCAGGCGATACTGCCCCCACGGGCTTCCAACGCGTCTAACGCATCCGCCCAGGGGTCCCTGGACCTGACCACGATCTTGCCACCTTGCGAGTGAGTCGAGAGGCCACAAGGTCCACTTCCGGTGCCCCACCTCCGGTAAAGAAGGTGGAAACACCTCCGGATGCAAGGACCCTTCGCCTGCAATGCACACGGCCGACAGGACCGTCTTGCAGCGAGACGTATGAAAATCCCAAAGAGACTCCGCAATGTATCGGAGAAGGGATGCCCCAGTGTACAGGGTGCCTCAAATGTTGGCCAATAAAGGCAACTTGACGGAACTTCCCTAGAAACTCGGTCAGAGGACTAGTACCTCAGCCTCCACAGGTGGCGCAAACCCACCCCGGGCACAGAGACCCTAAAGGCTAAAGCAGTTGTAGTGCACCTGCTAGACAACTGATGAATGAAGCAGAGGCTTTTGCCCAGTCATTGATCCACAAAAAATGCCAGAGACGCAGCCACTAACGGGCGCAACGCCAACCCCAGCCCGGCGAACACAGTCCAAGCCAGCGCTTTTGATCACCACTGAAAGCAGGTGGCAAGTGATACCCCTGAAACCAGGGATCCTTGTGACAATGCTCCATTCAGCAGCTACCCATGGATAGGTGCTGATTGTGCAAACACATAGTTTATACTATGTATTGCGTCAAACGCACAAATGGAGAGTGTGGGAGGAAACCCACCCAGCCACAAAGAGCATAATACCACCACATACGGCGTATGTAGTTTAGTATTTGTGGATAAACCTATTAAACGCGTATATACTGTGCCAGCGACGAAGGCGTGCACATCATCGGGGCCTGGACGTAAACCAGCCACACAGATTGCGTACACAACCGTGTAGGTATGTTAGCCTGCGAATAAACAAATTGCACATGTTTATACTGTGCATAGCGCTGAGAATGCGCACACCATTGGAACGCAGGGGAGAAACCTGAGCACCCGGATGAAACCCATGCAGACTGCATACGCATACCGTGTATGGTATTATAGTATGTGTGCTAAACATTTTGCACAAGCCCATGTGTGCATAGCACCGAAGGCGCGCACACTGTTGGCGCGTGGGAGGAACCGAAGTACCACACGCATACTCAGAGAATGCAATACCTACAGCTACTGTAAATGTATTTAGTGTAGTGTATAGACATAATGTGTATGTTTACACCGTGTATTGCACCAAAGGCATGCATGTCATGTAGCATGGGCAGAAACCCACGCAGACTGCATACGCATACCGTGTAGGTATTATAGTGTGTGTGCTAAACCTTTTGCACAAGCTCATGTGTGCATAGCACCGAAGGCGCGCACACCGTTGGCGCGTAGGAGGAACCGAAGTACCCCACGCATACTCAGAGAATGCAATACCTACAACTACTGTGAATGTATTTAGTGTAGTGTATAAACATATTGTGTATGTTTTCATCGTGTATTGCACCAAAGGCATGCATGTCATGTAGCGTGGGCGGAAACCCACGCAGACTGCAAAGACATACCGGGTAGGTCCAATCGCACAAATTTAGACTGTGCATAGCGCCGAAGCGCCCACTCGGAAGAACTCCACGCAGACAGCACACAGATACCGTGTAGGAATGATAGCATGTGAATCAACATAATATTGCACATGTTTATGCTGTGCATTTCCATTGGAGCGTGGGGGGAAACCGGAGTACCCGGAGGAGCCCCACGCAAACAGTATACCCATACTGTAAACATGTATAATATGTGCAATAAACATATTGAACATGTCTATACTGTGCAGAGAGCCGAAGCGCACATACCATGAGAGTGCGGGAGGACACCGGAGCCCCCACCAGCCCAGAGAGTATGATACATACATATACTGTGAATGTATCTGGAGTCGTGCATAAACATATTTTGTACGTTTATATCATGTATGGCACTGAAACACAGCATTGGAACGTGGGGACAGCCACGCAGACACAGAGACCAATAACACATACATACACTGTGAATGTATGCAGTGTAGAGGTATAGGATGAGTTTAAATTATGGCGCAGAGGCGCAATAATCTTTTCTGTATCATTCCAACCTGCTTGACAGTGCTGCTGAAGCAGCATTCAGGTAACAGTTAACCTCTGATCCTCAGACCGTGTGTCTGTCAGAGCTCAAATCATTTCCCAGGAAATGGCGGGAAATGTTACCTCAGGTATCACACACAAGGCTCACAGGGATTAGAGACATAAATGAATAAAGTCCTCCCTCATCCATGCTGCTCTTGAGGCAGCGTGTGAGGAAAACTGTGAGGAAACTGTGTAAAAGAAAAGCTTGTCACAGCAATTTCAGCCTGAGCATGATTCTCACATCATCAATGAGATCACTTCCAAGCGCCCTGTCATTCACTGACACAGAACTGGAGTCTTCCTCACAAGGGAATGTCCTGTTCATAAACATTAAATATTCAGAGGTAGGGTCCTGAGCCCAATAGCTAGGCCCATATCTGACTCAGAGCACTCCTTCACTAAAGATTTTTGTGGGGGGAGGGGGCTTATAGCTCCTTTTGCTCGCACACCGCTTCCATTCTGACAGGAATGATTCCAGGACTGCTGACAACTGGTCCATAAGGACCGCAGGTGCAGGAAACATATGAACATGTTTAACTGTGCAGCACTGCCAGTTGCCCCAGGCAATGTGGAGAGCAGGTGTATCAGACTCCATAACGCCACCCTCTGAGACCTTATACACTATACAGTGAATATACAGTCCACCCACTGGCTACGCTGAGGAGGGGATACCCGGGAGGACCCACCAACCCTTAAGGACAGCTCAGTCTGTGAGGAGATTGTGAGGGGATTCGCGCCGCCGCCAGAAATAAATGCGCGGCGGCCACAAGAAAATGGCCGCCGTCCGCAGCCATAATTGTGGCACTAAACGCCAAGATGGCCGCCGAGCGCAAAATTCAAAGCTCTAATGCGCGCCAATGGTGCACGCAATAACCACCTCAAACAGCGCCAATGGCGCACGCAATAATCACCTCACACACCAGAAAAAACTGCAGACATGAGCGCCCAACCAGGCCAGAGTGACCCCCAAGCACCCCACAGCACAGCACCAGTACAGGGTGCAGAGAGCAGCATAACAGGGGGGGACAGGGAGAAACCCCCACACACAGAAACACAGCCAGCATGTACTCACCAGCAGTAGGAGAGACTACTTACCCGTCCCTTTCAGGGACCCACTGGCTTGTTTCAGACAGACCTATCACAGAGTCGTACTGCGTAGCTGTCGGCCCGGTCCACCGCGAGAGATACAGTCAGTCAAGTACTGTTCAATCTTGAGAGGACCGCGGGAGCATGAAAGCAACCCGGCCACCCCTGGAGTCATGGGGCATGTCGTGAACTGAGTCTCACGCACGCAAGGCGAGGATCAGCACGCTCGATGGTCGGACAGGGAAGACTACGAGGATACTAGTGTACCCAACCTGTTGCCCAGCCGACAGTTGATTGAAGGTCTCAAAAATAAAATAATAAAATTCCCAAAGGAATAAAAATCAAAAGTAAAATCTTCCAGGAGACTGGCTCCTGAGAGCCACGTCTTCTCCTTCTGCTAGGCAGAAAAAAACTGAGGCTGATTAGCTGCAGGTGGAAGGGTAATGTCCGGAGAGACCGCCCCCCTGGGCGGGGCTGTTCAGCTCTGGCTTGTTCTAGAATGTTTTAACCTCTAACATTCTGCCTAGGTCTTCTCCTGCGAGCAGGGACATATACCCACATGTAATCAGTATGAGAGCTGCGTCGGTCCATGGACGATAAGAGAAATGGTCGCCGACAGCATGGAGCAGGACACACAGGTAAGTAAATCTCTTTAAGCAGCTTATAACAATGATTTAGCGGACGTACATGCACAGTTCCCCACAGGTGAAGTCCTCCCCAGGTGAACCCCCGCCCCAGCAGCTAGCTCAGAGAGCCTAGGGAGGAGAGAAGGGAAGGATAGAACCCTTTACTCCCCTCTCCAGGAATGCCCAGCTCTGTCTTCCTGCCGAAGCAGGGGATTACTACTTACTCTTCCTGGTATATCGTGCTGGAAACATCCCAGACAGACCATCTTCCGCATGGTGACGGAGATGACTGTCAGCCAGGCTACTGTGACTCGGCCGTATAGACCGGTCCGATGCAAGCCCTGGAGTGTATAAACTCACCGGCCACCCGTAGAGCGGCGGGCATGTCGTGGACGACCCAGCACATAGCTATGGTCGGCACACGCTCGATGGCCGAAACTGGGGTGACCAACAGGATCTGGGATCCAGCCTGTCACCCAGTCGGCAGTTGATCGAAGATCACAGGAACAAAAATAAACATAAAATAATAAAATTTCAATCTGGAATAAAAAACCTCCAGGCCTATGGGCCCAAAGGGAGCCATGTCTTCTCCTTAGCTAGGCAGATAAAAAACTGATCTGCTTAGTGCAGGCTGAGAGGATATAGTCAGTAGGACCGCCCCCTGGGCGGGGCTGTTCAGCTTTGAAGTTCACACATTCTGCCTAGTCACTCCTAAAGGAAGGCTAATACCCACTTTGTCAAGATTAAGGCTGTGTTCGTCCATGAACGAAAGAGAAAAAAAAGATTACTGCCAGACCCTCTGTTGTGCTAAGCTATACTACCTTGTGTACATGTTTGTATAAAATTGTGCCTGTAAATACCTTATTTCAGTTTGTTTCTGGTCTATCATGTAACCACCGGCCACTCTCTTTTCCCAATCTAAGGGATACAGCGGGAAAGGCTCAGCGGAAAGCACAGCAACCACGTGGCCTCCCAGCTGATGTCAGAGGGGGATCTCTGATCCTACCGCTGTATCCCTTAGATCGGGTAAGTAGAGTGGCTGGAGGTCATATGACCAGCCAGAAACAAACTGACAAGGTATTTACAAGCACAATTTTATACAAACATGTACATACGGTTGTATAGCTTAGTAGAACAGAGGGGCTGGCAGTAATCTTTGTTTTTACAACCACTTTAAGGGAAGTAATTGGTGGTATGGTAATGAGGGAGGTGTGGTCCAGACTGGTAATACGCACTCTTTTTTGCAATGCAAAAACACATAGCATGATGGGAACTGACCTACAGGAAAGGATACAACCAGATAGAATGTTTTAAAACTCAGACAAAAACATGACATTTCAAACTTTTTTTGGGATACGGTAAGAGAGAGAGAGAGAGAGAGAGAGAGAGAGAGAGAGAGAGAGAGAGAGAGAGAGAGAGAGAGAAGAACATTGGGATTGCTGGGCCAGAAATGATATTACAAAATGATTCTATTTTTTCATATTATAAAGTGAAATTCTGCCCCAAAAGGCAAACTTAGCCTTTAAAGGCTCTCTTTTTTTATACCAGTTCAAATGCCGATTGTAAGATTTAGTATTGCTCTATATAAAACATCGTCCTTTGTCCAGTTTAGTATTGTCCTGAATGCTTGCCCCCTCCCCCCCCATCCCACTGTGGTTGCAGTGTCCTTGGCATGCACACTCCCAGTTGGCTGTGCATTTCTAAGCTGTGTACGTCAATGAAATTACACCACACTTGCCTACTTCCTCCTCAAATTCTCTGCAGGTGGTTGCTAGTACTGGAGTTTGCACTGTAAGCAGGGCACTACACTACCCAAAAGTTCAGAGAAGCGGCGGTGATGCGACCTGGAGACCACTGTGGTGAACAACAAAGTCAGTAAGTGTTTACACACTACATTTTTAGCTTCATATGTGTGTGGAATCTTTTACTGCATTCTCGCATTTATTTATAAAAAAAAAAAAAAAAAGATAAAAAGCTGAATTTTACTACTACTTTTTTTTTCTGGAAATCAATATTATATATAAACATCAGATATAGTTTTTTTAATACTCAGTAAATCAGACACAAAACTCATCATGCATACAAGTACAATCTCAGAATAAAAACAATGAGATATTAAGAATGAATGATGAAAGATCAACTACTAGAAAAAGATAATGAGGCGTGAATGACTAGGGATAAATGACAAGAGGCACTAATGACAAAGGACAGATGATGAGGTGTTGATGACAAGGAAAGAATGACAAGAGACTAATTATTAGAGGTGCATTATAAGTGACTGATGAGGTTCATATTATAACAGGGCAATGATGAAATGTGTATAACAAGGGATGAGGCAGAAATGAGGAGCTACTATGAGGAGGGCTATTTCATTAAAACGGTTTACTTTTTTTTTTTTTTTAGAGAATACAATTGAAAACCGTATGTTTGCAATCCACAAATACTCCAGTTTACCGCAAAGTCTAATACAGCGCAAGCAAATTGCAATTTGCTGATTGTTTTTATTTTTCAGGTTTACGCCCTCTTTAATGGGAAAAAGTTACCTAAACCCAAGAACAAACTGGAAGTTTCTCCATTATACACAGTACTTCACCAACTAAGTGTTTGTTTTTGATTTACATCTACTTTAATGCTTTTAGTTATGCACAGTCAGTCACTTACACACAGTGACTGCACATGTACAGTGGGTACGGAAAGTATTCAGACCCCCTTAAATTTTTCACTCTTTGTTATATTGCAGCCACTTGCTTAAATCATTTAAGTTCATTTTTTTTCCTCAATGTACACACACAGCACCCCATATTGACAGAAAAACACAGAATTGTTGACATTTTTGCAGATTTATTAAAAAAGAAAAACTGAAATATCACATGGTTTTAAGTATTCAGACCCTATGCTCAGTATTTAGTAGAAGCACCCTTTTGATCTAATACAGCCATGAGTCTTTTTGGGAAAGATGCAACAAGTTTTTCACACCTGGCTTTGGGGATCCTCTGCCATTCCTCCTTGCAAATCCTCTCCAGTTCTGTCAGGTTGAATGGTAAACGTTGGTAGACAGCCATTTTTAGGTCTCTCCAGAGATTCTCAATTGGGTTTAAGTTAGGGCCCTGGCTGGGCCATTCAAGAAGTCACAGCGTTGTTGTGAAGTCACTCCGTCATTTTAGCGGTGTGCTTAGGGTCATTGTCTTGTTGGAAGGTAAACCTTCGGCCCAGTCTGAGGTCCTGAGCACTCTGGAGAAGGTTTTCATCCAGGATATCCCTGTTCTTGGCCGCATTCATCTTTCCCTCGATTGCAACAAGTCGTCCTGTTCCTGCAGCTGAAAAACACCCACAAAGCATGATGCTGCGACTACCATGCTTCGATGTTGGGACTGTATTGGACAGGTGATGAGCAGTGCCTGGTTTTCTCCACACATACCGCTTAGAATTGAGGCCAAAAAGTTCTATCTTGGTCTCATCAGACCAGAGAATCTTATTTCTCACAATGTTGGAGTCCTTCAGGTGTTTTTTTTTAGCAAACTCCATGCGGGCTTTCATGTGTCTTGCACTGAGGAGAGGCTTCTGTCGGGCCACTCTGCCATAAAGCCCCGACTGGTGGAGGGCTGCAGTGATAGTGGACTTTCTACAACTTTTTCCCCATCTCCCGACTGCATCTCTGGAGCTCAGCCACAGTGATCTTTGGGTTCTTCTTTACCTCTCTCACAAAGGCTCTTCTCCCCCGATAGCTCAGTTTGGCCGGACAGCCAGCTCTAGGAAGGGTTCTGGTCGTCCCAAACGTCTTCCATTTAAGGATTATGGAGGCCACTGTGCTCTTAGGAACCTTAAGTGCAGCAGAAATTTTTTTTGTAACCTTGGCCAGATCTGTGCCTTGCCACAATTCTGTCTCTGAGCTCTTCAGGCAGTTCCTTTGACCTCATGATTCTCATTTGCTTTGACATGCACTGTGAGCTGTAAGGTCTTACATAGACAGGTGTGTGGCTTTCCTAATCAAGTCCAATCAGTATAATCAAACACAGCTGGACTCAAATTAAGGTGCAGAACCATCTCAAGGATGATCAGAAGAAATGGACAGCACCTGAGTTAAATATATGAGTGTCACAGCAAAGAGTCTGAATACTTAGGACCATGTGATATTTCAGTTTTTCTTTTTTAATAAATCTGCAAAAATGTCAACAATTCTGTGTTTTTCTGTCAATATGGGGTGCTGTGTGTACATTAATGAGGGGAAAAAATGAACTTAAATGATTTTAGCAAATGGCTGCAATATAACAAAGTGAAAAATTTAAGGGGGTCTGAATACTTTCCGTACCCACTGTATGTAAACCCAATCACTAAAATATAGAAACATTTGACAAGCATAATTAAACGCTGAGGGTTTAGAACTAATGTCGGGTTTTCATTGCGGTCTTTGTTCCAGTTAGGGTAAGAATATTCATTCTCTCTAATTGTCCTTTTGAGCAATGTCACCTGGACTGAAACTAATGTTAATACAAAATTTTGAGTTGCCACCAGAACAGGAATAAAGGATAAATCTCACAACAGGAACACTTGTTCCCATTACTAAAGTGAAAGAAAAACTCCCTAATGAAACACAGATGGCAAAGTGAGTAACAGTGGTTTAACCCCGAGCTACTCTGTCCAAAATTAAATAAAAAGGTTACACTTTAGGCATACTTTCATGCAATTTAAAAGTGATTTGTAATATTTTTTTAAGCAACTCAATTGCTTTACTTGAGAAATTGGCCCCCTGCAATAGAAGGCTGTGAATATTTAGCTCTGTAGCAGGCTCTTCCAGAGCTGCAATCGCTAGCAAAGTCTTCAAAATTCAACACTTCAGGACTGTTGAATTCATGCATCCCTTGCCGCACTGCGATTCCTCCTGATAGCCCCATTCTGTAGTGACATAGGGGTCAGAAGAAGAAACCACAGTACATGGTGGACGACCCAGGGAATTTAACACTCACAGAAAATGTTGATTGTAGAGAGACTGACTGAGGCTGCAGCAGTATAATACAGGGGAGTTTAAACTAACTGCATGCCAGAGAGACAAGTATTCACAGCCTTCCACTTAAAGCAGTGGTCATCAACCCTGTTCTCAGGGCCCACCAACAGGCCAGGTTTTCAGGATGACTGAAATACATCATAGGTAATATCATTTGATGCTCAACGATTGCAGTATTCTAGTCTGCATCTCCCCAAGGTAATACATAAAACCTGGCCTATTGGTAGGCCCTGAGGTCAGGGTTGATGACTACTGTCTTAAAGGACCTCATTTTAAGGCCATGGGTGCTCCACCTGTGGCCCTCAGTCACTGCGGAACCACAAGTCACATCATGCCTCTGGCTTTAGGAGTCATGCCTGTAACGGTCAGCATGCAATGCCTCATGGGACTTGTAGCTTCGTAAGAGCTAGAGAGACACAAGTTGAGCACCCATGGTTTAGGCTTTCGCCATCTGGATTTTGACATTGTTTCCTAGCAATTGTATCCTCATGCATATGTGGTGAAGTTTCCTCCCTACACATAGGAAGGCTTACATTTTGAAGCTTATTGGATGCCCTGTGATTACTCCTCTTACCACTGTTGATTGGGTGGTTGCTGAGCAGGTTGTATTCCTCCCTATTGCCTGCTGATATTCCCTGTGGAAGATCCTTTAGGTGCATTAAGTAACATTTTTCTAATGGTCACCTGCTAAATGGTTTTGAACAATCCTATGGCATTAATATGTAGTAGTCTTAAATCTCATGAATAAGCCAATGATTGGTAAAATATGTTGAGTTGAAGTATGCACCACAGGCCACTTGGATATTCCTTGATGGTTTTAAAATTTAACATTGTATATTGCTGTTCTTTAATGTGTACTATGTAATAAAATTTGGAAATTTTTATTACATATTTGTGTTACTTCTGACAACTTTAAAATCCTGTTTCATTATTGTTTTGACATTGGTATATGGGATTTGGTGCCCTTGATTCTCAGGTTGTCCGGTGTCATTCATATTGGTATCATGTACTTTATGAATTTTTTACTTCATGGTTATGACCATACATTTAGAGAGTACAATAGAAAGTGTAGCGCTGGATAAGGAACTATATATGTGCCATATAGTTCAAAGGTAATAAACAGAAAAAAAAGTACAAAATGCTAATAATGAGTGCTCAGAAAGTTCATATAGTTCATATAACTCAGTGTGAATGATCCCCTATCCGGGGATGAGGTGAAAAGTTCAATGAAATTGTGCAGATACCCAGTGATAAACATATAAGTGATATCCAGTGCATGGAGAGACCCACCACCAGGAGGAGAAATGAAGGCTTACCGAGTAGCCAGCGACCACCCTTCTCAGGGGGGTCAAAACAGGCTCAGCAGAATAGTGGACCTCACTGGAACGTTGGAGGATTCACCATAGACGTCTCATCCACGCTTTCCAAGTTGGTAATCCGGAAGTGATCCGTAAACTCTTTCCGGGTTGGGATGGGTGCACATCCAATGGTAGGATGTAAGTGATATCCAAAAAAAGAAAAAAAAGACTTCCAATAGTGCAGACGTTCCTCCAAAAACGTTTATTTATAACAGAGGTATACAGGAAAAAATAATAGGCCCAAGTCCTCAGTATAAAACTTTTAAAACAGCATTCCTTGCCAGGATAAAAAGAGCTCCGTGGTATGTCAATCAAACGTCCGGTTTGCGCATGCGCAGTACGTGTCGCCCTATGACCGTTTCATCACAACTGACGTCATCAGGGGCACACCAACGCCATTTATGTCCCAGAGGTGCCAGCAAAGCTCCCTCATTGGTTCGGCTGCAGATTGACAAACGGAGCTGATTGGGTGATCAACACCACGGGAGCCTGTCCAAACAGGAACCTATATTACTAAAAGAGAACAAGTCCCTCCATGACATTCAGTGGACACTTTGGATATTACATCCTGGCTAATCAACATAAGAATGCCTCTAAAGCTATTCACAGAATAGCAATGCCATCTTGTGGATCATGGTGGAACTGTTGTAAATTATTAAAATCAGTTCAATGGACCCTGAATTCTTAGATTAGTAAAAATAAAATTAAAATAAAACTAAAAAATAGAACATGAGGAGCCCCGATAGTTGCATTAAGTGGTCCCTCATATTCAATCAGATAAATATATAAAGAAACAAAAACTTAGGAATTAACCTGTAAGCTCTCAGACAAAAATGACAAAAACAAGAATCACATGATCAGAGAAACAGAGAGGACATCTCAAGGGAGTGGGGCATCACCCATTATTTATAAAACAGTTGATGTCCCACTCAAGATTTAAACCACCCGGAATGTGACATCAAAGTTGGTCTCTGATCTAGATATACTTCTCTTGCCATTTCCGCCCCACATATTTCTCCAGAGCCATAAAAACGGTACCTTTGGGGTCCCTGTTGTGCTTAAGATCATAGTGTTTGGGACACATTATGTTTATCAAAGCCACTCTTGATATTGGTAATATGTTCCCCCAATCTTACATGGAGCTTCCGGACAGTACGTCCAACATATTCCAGCCCGCACAGACATCTCAAGAGGTATACCACGCACTTGGTAGTACATGTTATGAAAGACTTAATCGGGTATGTAATGCCTGTTCCAGTTGAGGTGAATTCAGTGAATCTTCTACCCTGGAGTGCGTTTACAAACGTTACATCTCCTACAGGGATAGAATCCCTTTAGATCCCCAAAAAAGACTGGGCGGATAGGCGGATCAGGTACATCAGCCAGGAACGGTGATGACACAAATCTAACGGTATATATCCGTTCCTGTCTGTCGGTTTAAAAAAGGTTGATGTACCAATCCTGCCCTCCTCTATTGAGATATTAAGATCCAAAAAATGAATTTGAGTAGGACTTCTCATGAGTTAAGACAATCCCTCTATCATTACTGTTAAGAAAGGATAAAAACAAGTGCTGGCCGAGTCAACATCACCATCCCAAATGCATAGGACGTCGTCTATAAATCTTTTCCATAGGCCGCCAAATCTTATCCTATCATGAAGGACAACGTCCTCCTCCTATTTAGCCATAAAGAGGTTGGCCATGCTGGGGGCAAACTTTGCCCCCATGGCCACACCTCTTATTTGGAGATAGTGTGTGCCACTATGCCAAAAATGGTTGTGCTCCATCAAAAAGTTGCACTGTGTGACGGAGATGCCGGAGTCACGATAAAGAAAATGTTGCATCGCCTCATGACCCAATCTATGAGAGATGGCCGTATACAGGGATGCGACATCTGCTGTGATTAACATGTATGAAGCTTTCCACTCAATATCACCAAGCAATTTGATCACATGCTTGGTGTCCTTAAGAAAAGATGGAGTGCCCACCACCAGTGGTTGCAAGTAATGATCAATATACTTGCCGACACGTGAAGTGATCGAATCTATACCACTGATGATGGGCCTTCCAGGAGGGTTAATCAGAGTTTAGTGGATCTTCGGTAATATGTACATCGTTTGCCCCCAGCATGGCCAACCTCTTTATGGCTAAATGGGAGGACGACGCTGTCCTTCATGATAGGCCGCCAAATCTTATCCTATGGAAAATATTTATAGACGACGTCCTATGCATTTGGGATGGTGATGTTGACTCGGCCAGCACTTTATCCTTTCTTAACAGAAATGATAGAGGGATTGTCTTAACTCATGAGATAAGTCCTACTCAAATTCATTTTTTGGATCGTAATATCTCAATAGAGGAGGGCAGGATTGGTACAGCAACCTTTTTTAAACCGACAGACAGGAACGGATATATACCATTAGATTTGTGTCATCACCGTTCCTGGCTGTCCCTAAGGGCCAGTTTTTGCGTTTGAGGCAAAATTGTACTGACCTAGAAGAATTTCATAAAAAGGCCCAAATACTCAGATCCAGATTTATAGCAAAGGGTTATGACAGTACCAATCTTGACTCTACTATCGCAGAGGTTAGTGTCAGGGACAGACAAACTCTACTTTGTGATAGACCTCCCGAGGTGGTGAAGAGAGAGGATTTTGGCCTGGCTTTTTTAACTACTTATTCAAGCCAACACTGGGCCATTAAACGGATCATTAAAAGACACTGGCCAGTAATAAAGAACGACCGAGTGTTGGGACTATTGTTGTCTAATAATCCAAGGGTGCTTTTTAGAAGTGCCTCCAATCTTTGACATTCATTAGCACCAAATGTACCTGATCCGCCTATGCGCCCAGTCTTTTTTGGGGATCAAAAGGGATTCTATCCCTGTAGGAGATGTAAAGTTTGTAAAGTAAACGCACTCCAGGGTAGAAGATTCACTGAATTCACCTCAACTGGAACAGGCATTACATACCCGATTAAGTTTTTCATAACATGTACTACCAAGTGCGTGGTATACCTCTTGAGATGTCTGTGCGGGCTGGAATATGTTGGACGTACTGTCCGGAAGCTCCATGTAAGATTGGGGGAACATATTACCAATATCAAGAGTGGCTTTGATAAACATAATGTGTCCCAAACACTATGATCTTAAGCACAACAGGGACCCCAAAGGTACCGTTTTTATGGCTCTGGAGAAATATGTGGGGCGGAAATGGCAAGAGAAGTATATCCAGATCAGAGACCAACTTTGATGTCACATTCCGGGTGGTTTAAATCTTGAGTGGGACATCAACTGTTTTATAAATAATGGGTGATGCCCCACTCCCTTGAGACTCCACTGCTGCCACTGAGTGTTTTGCAAAGCGCTATGTTCATGGATTGAATGTAAGTGTATTTACCCACATTTATTAAATATCCTTTACGGTATTACGCTATGTGCCCTCTCCTTCTTTTTTCCTCCATGACTCCTATGTGAGCCATTTTACTATCCATCGAGCTTGGATATCTGGTGTCATCACTTGTTCCGGATTTTGGATATATATGTGTGCAGTGCCAACTGGGATCCCATATGTACGGATATACATATACCAAGCCTGTTTGACCCTACGGACGTACGTCTATTGGGTCCATTTCATCCGGTAAGCCTCCCCTCCATGTGGTGGTGGTTACGTTACAAGTCACTTGTTTTTTGAAAGGTCACCATTCTGTTTTGGAAGTTTCAGCAACATCCACGTTTTGGTCATCAGAGACTTTTTCTAACTTACTATTTTTCACAGTTGGACTCATTTATAGAATCTTTGTGATTTAAGTCATTTAGAGCACTGCACTTGGGTGTTATTTTTATTTTTATTTTTACACATAGCGCTACATTTTTTGTATATTGTTTGTTTTTTGCCTTTCTCCACAGGTATTGTAGCTGCTTATATGTGTTAGTAGCGCGAATATTGTTTGTATTTTTGTTATACCTCTTGAGATGTCCGTGCGGGATGGAATATGTTGGACGTACTGTCCGGAAGCTCCATGTAAGATTGGGGGAACATATTACCAATATCAAGAGTGGCTTTGATAAACATAATGTGTCCAAACACTATGATCTTAAGCACAACAGGGACCCCAAAAGGTACAGTTTTTATGGCCCTGGAGAAATACGTGCCTCACTGGCGGGGCGGAAATGGCAAGAGAAGTATATCCAGATCAGAGACCAGCTGGATACACAAACTTGGATGTCACGTTCCGGGTGGTTTAAATGTTGAGTGGGACATCAACTGTTTTATAAATAATGGGTGATGCCCCACTCTCCCTTGAGATGTCCTCTGTTTCTCTGATCATGTGATTCTTGTTTTTGTCATTTTTGTCTGAGAGCTTACAGGTTAATTCCTACGTTTTGTTTCTTTATATATTTATCTGATTGAATATGGGGGACCACTTAATGCAACTATCGGGGCTCCTCATGTTCTATATTTTAGTTTTATTTTAATTTTATTTTTACTAATCTAAGAATTCAGGGTCCATTGAACTGATTTTAATAATTTACAACAGTTCCACCATGATCCACAAGATGGCATTTCTATTCTGTGAATAGTTTTAGAGGCATTCTTATGTTGATTAGCAGGATGTAATATCCAAAGTGTCCACTGAATGTCATGGAGGGACTTGTTCTCTTTTAATAATATAGGTTCCTGTTTGGGTGATCAACACCACGGGAGCCTGTCCAATCAGCTCTGTTTGTGAATCTGCAGCCAAACCAATGAGGGAGCTTTGCTGGCACCTCTGGGACATAAATGGCGTGTGCGTGGCTACGTGGGCATGCCTCTGATGATGTCAGTTGTGACGAAACAGTCGTAGGGCGACACGCACTCGTACTGCGCATGCGCAAACCGGACGTTTGATTGACATACCACGGAGCTCTTTTTATCCTGGCAAGGAATGCCGTTTTAAAAGTTTCATACTGAGGACTTGGTCCTATTATTTTTTCCTGTATACCTCTGTTATAAATAAAAAAAATTTGAGGAACGTCTGCACTATTGGAAGTCTTTTCTTTTTTGGATATCACTTACATCCTATCATTGGATGTGCACCCATCCCAACCCGGAAAGAGTTTACGGATCACTTCCGGATTACCAACTAGGAAAGCGTGGATGAGACGTCTATGGTGAATCCCCCAACGTTCTAGTGAGGTCCGCTATTCTGCTGAGCCCGTTTTGACCCCCCTGAGAAGGGTGGTCACTGGCTACTCGGTAAGCCTTCATTTCTCCTCCTAGTGGCGGGTCTCTCCATGCACTGGATGTCACTTATATTGTTTATCACTGGATATCTGCACAATTTGATTAAACTTTTCACCTCATCCCCAGATAGGGGATCATTCACACTGAGTTATATGAACTATATGAACTTTCTGAGCACTCATTATTAGCATTTTGTACTTTTTTTTGCTGTTTATTACCTTTGAACTATATGGCACATATAGTTCCTTATCCAGCGCGACACTTTTTCTATTGTACTCTTTGTTGTACCTCATTATCAATGTTGTGGCGTTTAGCGGCAGGATTTCCGTTCAGGATATATGGATTAATTTTTGTCACATTTATTTTGCACCTAGCGCAAATTTTTCTTTTTATAACTATACACTTTAGTAAGCATTAATACACTTGATACAGGATGTTATTTAGGCAGATTTTTATATATAGATTGCTTAAGTTCTTATAATTTCTTAGAAACGTATTATTAGCACTGTCTTTAATATTTTTGGTTTGATATTTGTACAGCAGCTAGGTTGGGGTTTAAAGAGTAACTTTACTTTTGTTGAAAAAAAAAAAAAAAAAATACCCTCTGGGTAATCAATGTACACTGCATGGATTTTAACAAACCTTGTTGCACAGTCCCATCTGTTTCTGCTCAGAGGAAATAGCCGTTGTGCTGTGGTTTAAAATCCAATGCATATATTCTCTGTGTAAAATATAAATTTTTATGAACATTAACATAGTAGACATGTTATAATAGGTTTGGAAATGAGGGCAATTGGGCATCTACATAAAAATTTGCAGCCACAGACACTGGCCAGTACAAGACCTGGCAGCAATCCATGCACACGTTCTGAGAAATTCAGTAGGATTAAATAACTAAAGTTGAAATATGCCTGCCTTACAAAACTATAGTCTACAGGCACAGAGCAAAGGAGCGTTTTTTTTTGTGAAAAAAAAAAACGAAAAAAAAAAAAGCTCTCTTTACTACGTTAGAAAATGCAGTTAAGAAATAATATGCTATGAAATGGAAAATTGATTACTGACAACATTTTTCACAGTGTTCCTTTCAGACATTTTGAAACTGTTACTAGCAGACCATTAATTGCTAAAACACATCTCCAGGTGGGTACACGCCCGTGCACTGCTCATACTCTTAAGACTTAACAGCTCTTCTTCTTACGCATTTCCTCAATCAATGGCTCAAAACAAATAGCACTGAAGTTCAGTCTGGTGTAGTTTCATCAGCAATTTCAGTTCTTCTACCATATGAAATCTTGATTGAGAAAGCAAACAGAAGTCTACTTTTTTGCTTAAACTTCCAGCGAGGCATTCAGAACTTCTCCCTGAAATGTCTTTTGTGCTCCCAACAGCCCTTTTACTCCTAACTGCTTACCACATGGCCCATTGAATTTGAAGCTTTTTGGCCATAAAGTCAGAGAGGCTGCCTTGGTTAATTGCCCAGTGTGATGTCTCCTACAGAACATTAGCAAAATGCTTAACTTGCAAAGATGGCTATCAGTTTGATAACCTTCAACAAAAGGAATAAAAAATTGAATTCTAACACTGCAAATAGGGGGAAAAAACAAACGAAAAAACTAAAGACATTCACAAAAGATTCTCGAACATGCTGTGTCTAAATATCACATGAATAGAGGTATTTAACCTGTTGGAGCCCCGGCCATAGACGAATGATGGCCTCAAGGTGGCTCTTAAAATCCGGGAGGCCGTCAATAGACGTCCTCGGCTCCTCCGGCCACTGGGGGGGGCGTGCAAGCGGCGGCGCGCGCCCGGCGCGTCACTGACATGCTGATGCGCGTGCCAGGTGGCCGCGATGTCCGCCAGGCACCCGCGATCGGCCGGTACACAGACAAGGACGTGGATCTGTGTGTGTAAACACACAGATCCACGTCCTGTCAGGGAGAGGAGACCGATGCTGTGTCCCTTGTACATAGGGACACAGATCGGTCACCACCCCCAGTCACTCCCCTCCCCCCACAGTAGTTATCACTCCCAGGGTACACATTTAACCCCTTCCTCGCCCCCTAGTGTTAACCCCTTCCCTGCCAGTGTAATTTTTACAGTAACCAGTGCATTTTTATAGCACTGATCGCTGTAAAAATGACAATGGTCCCAAAATGGTGTCAAAAGTGTCCGATGTGTCCGCCATAATGTCGCAGTCACAATAAAAATCACTGATCGCCGCCATTACTAGTAAAAAAAAATAATTATAAAAATGCTATAAAACTATCCCCCATTTTGTAGACGCTATAACTTTTGCGCAAACCAATCAATAAACGCTTATTGCGATTTTTTTTGACCAAAAATATGTAGAAGAATACGTATCAATCTAAACTGAGAAAAAAAAATTGGGATATTTATTATAGCAAAAAGTAATAAATAGTGTTTTTTTCAAAATTGCCGCTTTTTTTTGTTTATAGCGCAAAAAATAAAAACCGCAGAGGTGATCAAATACCACCAAAAGAAAGCTCTATTTGTGGGAAAAAAAGGACGTAAATTTTGTTTGGGAGCCACGTCCCACGATCGCGCAATCGTCATTCAAAGCGTGACAGCGCTGAAAGCTGAAAATTGGCCTGGGCAGGAAGGGGGTTTAAGTGCCCAGTAAGCAAGTGGTTAATGAAGCCTATGTAATACTCTTGGAATATATAGATTATGCCCAACTATTAGCGATGCAGACAGTCTTGCAATACGTTATCATACAGAGACTGATTTAATAAGTGAGAATAATAAATTGCATGAATGTTCATGTTCACACCTGCTTGCTGCATACTTGATGCACCTTCATCAAAATGTACATCAACAGTGTAAGGGTATTTATGTATGAACATCAGGATGGGCTGTATAACACTTATGCATACAGTTTTGCTCATAAGTTTACATACCCTGGCAGAATTTATGATAGCTTGGCCATTTTTCAGAGAAAATAAATAACACAAAAACATTTATTTCACTCATGGTTAGTGTTTGGCTGAAGCCATTTATTATCAAATCAACTGTGTTTACTCTTTTTAAATCATGACAACAGAAACTACCCAAATGACCCTGATCAAAAGTTTACATATCAGGCCAAAATCACCAGGGTAACGTGCACACAAAGGGGTTTGAATGGCTACTAAAAGGTAACCATCCTCACCTGTGACCTGTTTGCTTGTAATGTGTGTGTGTGTGTGTGTGTGTGTGTGTGTGTATATATATATATATATATATATATATATATATATATATATATATATATATACACATACACACACACACACACAGTATATATATATATATATATATATATATATATATATATATATATATATATATATATATACACACATACACACACACACGAGAGATATATAGATAGATAGATATATATATATATATATGAGGTCAATGAGTTTCTGGACTCCTGACAGACCCTTGCATCTTTAATCCAGTTCTGCACTGACTTTTCTGGATCAAGACGTGAAAAATTAGGGGTTCTCTTAAAACCAAACCACAGTCATGTAGACCAACTAAACTTTCAGTCACAACCGCCAGGAAGAAAGTTTGGGACGCAAAGAAAAACCTACAAATAACTTCAGGTGAAATACAAGACTCTCTGAAAACATGTGGTGTGGCAGTTTCAATTTGCACAATAAGGAGGCACTTGAAGAAATATGGGCTGCATGGTCGAGTCGCCAGAAGAAAGCCATTACTACGCAAATGCCACAAAGTATCCCGCTTACAATGTACCAAACAGCACAGAGACAAGCCTCAAACCTTCTGGCACAAAGTCATTTGGAGTAATGAGACCAAAATTTTGCTTTTTGGCCACAACTCTACATTTGGAGAGGAGTCAACAAGGCCTACAGGTGATACAGTAATCCCACGGTCATTGAACCAGGTTTTGGTGCTTTTGGCAGTGTGGGCAGGTGCCAAGTCCTGCTGAAAAATGAAGTCAGCATCCCCATAGAGCTCGCCCGTGGAAGGAAGCATGAAGTGCTCCAAAATCTCCTGGTAGACGGCTGCATTGACCCTGGACTTAATGAAGCACAGTGGACCAACACCAGCAGATGACCTGGCTCCCCAAATCAACACAGACTGTGGAAACTTCACACTGGACTTCAAGCATCTTGCAGTGTGTGCCTCTCCATTCTTCCTCCATACTCTGGGCCCTTGGTTTCCAAATGAGGACGTTGTTTGTTGTTCAGGAGTGGCTTGACAAGAGAAATACGACATTTGAAGCCCATGTCCAGGATCCGTCTGTGTGTGGTGGCTCTTCATGCACTGACTCCAGCCTCAGTCCACTCCTTGTGAAAGTCCCCAACACTTTTGAATGGCCTTTTCTTGACAATCCTCTCCAGGCTGCGGTCATCCCTGCTGCTTGTGCACCTTTTTCTTCCACACTTTTCCCTTCCACATAACTTTCTATTAATGTGCTTTGATACAGCACTTTGGGAACATCCAACTTCTTTTGCAATTATCTTTTGAGGCTTTCCCTCCTTATGGAGGGTGTCAATTATGGTTTTCTGCACAACTGTCAGGTCAGCAGTCGTTCCCATGATTGTGATTCCTACTGAACCAGACAGAGACCATTTAAAGGCTCAGGAACCCTTTGCAGGCATTTTGGCTTAATTAGCTGATTAGAGTGGGACACTTTGAGCCTAGAATATTACACCTTTTCACAATATTCAAATTTTTTGAGATTGTGGATTTGGGGTTTTTATGAGCTGTAAGCCATAATCATCACAATTATGACAAATCACGGCTTGAACTATCTTGCTTTGCATGTAATGAGTCTATCTCATATATTAGCTTCACCTTTTAAGTTGCATTAGTGAAATAAATGAACTTTTGCACGATATTCAAATTTTTAGAGTATCACCTGTATTCTCGAAAGGTACGGAGGTGGGTCGCTGATGTTTCGGGGATGTGCGAGCTACAAAGATACATGAAAATTGGTCAAAATTGAAGGCAAGATGAATGCAGTATAGAAAAAAGGGGGGAGAAAGTTGAAGGATCAAAAATTCCTTCAGCAAAAGAATTCTTCAACAAGGCTCAACTAATTATACAGACTTATGAGTGAACCGCAATTAGTGTAGTAGAAAATTTCATTAATTCATTCAATTAGTTTTAAACAAAACACAACATCAAGAACACCTGATTAAAATGAGACTAGTCAACAAAAACACTAAACAAGGATGGCCACCCGATCAACCATACACACTGCATTCGTTCACCCGCTAATGATCTTTGATAGTAATACCGGTATTGAGAATGTAAAAAAATATATAAATTCATCAATATCAATTGAATAGTCCTGGTGAATGGAGATATATCAAGTAATGGCTCCAAAAGTATGATTACCGGATTGGTCTGTTAGGTGGATCAAAAAGGATGACCGGTTAGTGTTCACACATATTTACTGGGTGATGAAAGGATAGCTTGGCTGGACATAGTGTACACAGGAGCACTATTCTCATAGCATGCTCCTGTGTACACTATGTCCAGCCAAGCTATCCTTTCAAAGTGGCGAATTTCGGTTTTCGGTCAATAACTTCCGAACCAAATGTGCTAGCCACTCCAAACCTACTCGTGCCTCACGGAGTACTAGCAAAAAAAACGAGTTGCTGTGACCTTTTACCGGAAAGTTATAGGTCAAAAACTATTCAATTGATATTGATGAATTTATATTTTTTTACATTCTCAATACCGGTATTACTATCAAAGATCATTAGCGGATGAACGAATGCGGTGTGTATGGTTGATCGGGTGGCCATCCTTGTTTAGTGTTTTTGTTGACTAGTCTCATTTTAATCAGGTGTTCTTGATGTTGTGTTTTGTTTAAAACTAATTGAATAAATTAATGAAATTTTCTACTACACTAATTGTGGTTCACTCATTATAAGTCTGTATAATTAGTTGAGCCTTGTTGAAGAATTCTTTTGCTGAAGGACTTTTTGATCCTTCAACTTTCTCCCCCCTTTTTTCTATATGGTTTTGCAATTCAGAGGCCAACTTAATGGATAAACCCCTAAATTATTGGGTAATTAATAATAGTGGTTTTTATACTTAGTAAATCACTTATATTACCTAGCATTATACATTGGATGAGCTTAACACATACCTACCCTTTTGTTTTTTCAAGATGAATGCAGTATGTTATCAAAAAATACTGGAGGAACTTTTGCATTCATCAGCCAGGAAGGGACGTACTTGAACATTCCAACATTACAATGATATAAAACACAAGGCCAAGTTGACCTGTCATTGGCTACAGCAGAATAAAGTGAAGGTTCTGGAGTGGCCATCTCAGTCTCCTGAACTCAATATCATTGAGCCACTCTGGGGAGATCTCAAAACGTGCAGTTCATGCAAGACAGCCCAAGAATTTACTGGAACTGGGAGGCTTTTTGCCAAGAGGAATGGGCAGCTTTACCATCTGAGAAGATAAAGAGCTTCATCCACAAATACCACAAAAGACTTCAAGCTGTCATTGATGTTAAAGTGTGCAATACACGGTATTAAGAACTGGGGTTTGTAAATATTTGATCAGGGTAATTTGGGTAGTTTGTTGCCATTATGATTTAAAAAGAGTAAAACACAGTTGATTGCTAACTAATGCTAAAATACTGATCATCAGCTCCTCAGATTTCTGTATTTTTTCCCCTAATTTATGTGCAGCGCATTTAAAGAGCCTGTGTATACAGGCACAGTCAAAACAATGGTCTGCATTTACATTAGTAAAATAAAATAAAAAAGCACCTGTATGCCAAAAAAAAAAAAAGAAGAAAAGAGGCACACACACACAGGCACTGCACAGATGTGGAATGGGTCTTAAATTACACTCAAAGTTTGGCCACAGCCATAGCGGAGTTTGTATGCCAATATTTCACCCCATGTGATATTTGAAATTTTTTATGCTCCTACTTCTCTAACCTCTGATTAAACAGACTTGCTTCCTGCCATAATATGATTTGCACAACTCATTAGGAATGTATTGATGCAGCTCATGATCCCTTAAACAGGGTAAGCACAATCTTAAAATTAAATATGTTTACTGATTAAGTAGTTACATCTGCAACAAAATCGTGCTTCCAAGATTTTAAACTTTGCTCCCTTTCAATTCGACCAATATTCCCACGGGTGCTATTCTTCACAACAAGTGGTAATTTGGGGCATATGCTGGCTTGTTATATGGGGATCATTGCAAAGAAACACCTGTACTTTGCATCCATATGAATGTCAAACTCGAACTATACCTACCACGCTAAGTTTAAATTTCTTGCATTATTTATAAATACTCTGGTGGAACCCAGTGAGCTTTAACCTGTTAATAATGCATCAAGGTCAGAAACATTTCAGAGAGCACTCTAAACAAAGACGATGTTCTACAATTTGCATAGTACAGATAAAATGCTCATACTGTTGGTATAAATTTTGCTTCAGCATCAAAGCTTCAATTTAGGTACGATATGATTAAAAAAAATCAGCACACGTGCCCCTTGTGCTTATGCCGATTGTGCAATCGTGAACATCGTAAATCCTTTACTCCCCTCCATACCTTGCAGCGATAATATTCTGGTGCATGTGGGGGTTAATACCAGTGCTGAACCTGTAACAGGCACATCAAGAGCGCCAACTATAGCTTCAATTAAAAAATAAATAAATACATTTATGAATGGAGTAGGTTGATGTTTCATTCAACGTCCATTCATAGATTGCTTTTCATTCATGAAAGCTGTTGTATAGATTCTACGAATGGAGGAGGGAACAGAAAGGGAAGGCATAGTCAGCACTTTTGATGAGTGCATGTCACAGGTCCAGTGCTGGTATTAACCTCAGCAGCACTAGAAAATTACAGCTGTGGGGTAGGAGAGGGGGCAAAAGACCTCAGATTTCCACTATGACAGCCAGAATTACCACAATGGGCAATTCACATTAAAGCAGTGTTCCGCCCACCAAAAAAAAATATTAAAAGCCAGCAGCTACACATACTGCAGCTGCTGCCTTTTAATAATCGGACACTTACCTGTCCTGGAGTCCATCGATGTCGGCACCGCAGCTGATGTTTCCAGCAGCTGTCGGGTGCTGCCGCCGTCATTGTGGGTATGGGTACCCGGCAGTGTAGCCTTTCGGCTTCACGCTGGGAACCCTACTGCGCATGCACGAGGCCTGCTCCTCTCTCCTACTGGCCTGGCGGCCAGGGGAGGGAGGAGGAGGGAGCCCCAGCCGTGACGTAACAACCCGCAGCTGAGGCTGCCTCTGGTGGTAAAGGTTACCTGTCAAAGACAGCTATCCTGTCCCCCCTCCCCCCGAAAGGTGCCAATTGTGGCGGGAGCAATCAAATGAGCGGAAGTTCCACTTTAGAGTTGAACTCCGCTTTAAGGGCACTTTCACACTGAGGCGCGGGGGGGCGTCGACAGTAAAGCGCCGCTAGTTTTAGCGGTGCTTTACCAACGTATTAGCTGCGCTTCTCAGCTGCTAGCGGGGCGCTTTTTACCTCCGCTAGCAGCCGAATAAAGGGTTAAAAGTGCCCGCAAAGTGTGGTTGCCCATTGATTTCTGCAAGCAGTAGCTTTGAGGTACTTTAGGAGCGGTGTATTCACTGCTCCTAAAGTGCCTCAAAGATGCTGATTGCAGGACTTTTTTTAACGTCCCGCAAGGGGCACCGCTCCAGTGTGAAAGCACCTGGGCTTTCATACTGGAGTAACAAAAACAAAAAGAGTCTTACAGCGCTAAGAACTGGCAGAAAATGTACATAAAACGTGATGTCATATGGACATAAATTGTGAAGAACTGACACCCAGTGCAGCTGGCAACTTCCGGAACAAAGTAAACACAAAGCAAATACTGACAATCCAGCGCTCAATGGGAGCAGTGACAGAAAAGTTGAAACTGATGTTGAAATAAAAATCATTTAATAGGATGCGTGCTAAAAATTGATATACTTGATAGGATAAAATTAACAAGTTCAAAATTCAACAACCTTCAAACAAAGATCAGACGGATATCTTGAAAAGAAATAAAGCATAAAAAACGCATATAAAACAATGCCGCCAACCAAAGGGTTAAGATGTACAAGTGTGCTGAATGGACTTGATGTTGTTAAAAAGTCACTGGGTTAAACTTGAACTATCCTGGCCATCAGGGGAGATAAACCAATGATCTTCTAATGCAGCCTGTTACAGCCCATGGGCTGGATTATAATGCAGATGCCGTAGAGACCGAAGAAAGATGTAACATGAGAGTTCCTATGTCGCTGTCAGACCAGCTGATCAGGCGAGCAGGATGGTGAAGAAATCAGCGGCTCTGTGTGGCTCTGTGGGCGATACGCTCTCCAACTGGCAGCCGGAATGGACACCAGATGCCGGGACGAACAGACAAAAGGGGCGTGCACACTTGGCCGGCGGATTGTAGGCTCCTATAGTGTCGGAAAGCCCTCACACTAACATGTTTCGCGCGCATGCGACCTTTGACAAAGCGCATGAAACATGTTAGTGTGAGGGCTTTCCGACACTATAGGAGCCTACAATCCGACAGCGACATAAGAACTCTCATGGTATGTTACATCTTTCTTCGGTCTCTACGGCATCTGCATTATAATCCAGCCATAGGCTGTAACAGGCTGCATTAGAAGATCATTGGTTTATCTCCCCTGACGGCCAGGATAGTTCAAGTTTAACCCAGTGACTTTTTAACAACATCAAGTCCATTCAGCACACTTGTACATCTTAACCCTTTGGTTGGCAGCATTGTTTTATATGCGTTTTTTATGCTTTATTTCTGATCAAGATATCCGTCTGATCTTTGTTTGAAGGTTGTTGAATTTTGAACTTGTTGATTTTATCCTATCAAGTACCGTATATAAATTTTTAGCACGCATCCAATAAATGATTTTTATTTCAACATCAGTTTCAACTTTTCTGTCACTGCTCCCATTGAGCGCTGGATTGTCAGTATTTTCATACTGGAGTGGCAGGAGAGGCGCTATTTTTATAGTTATGGCACCTGTAAAGCGCCTTAGTGTGAAAGTAGCCTAAATGTAAGTAATGTCCTTTCTGCTGATTTTTTTAAAATATTTTTTAACCTACACTTAGGATTTAAAGAATAAACAATTTGTAAGGGCTGTTATGGAGGAAAGTGCTTCTGGTATTCATTATTTTTCATAATTGTGTTGCTTTATGCCTGCTAATTACTTAGAAAATTACCCCTCTGATCAGATAGCCAGAAAACCGTTGATTAATACATATACCTAGTACCTAAATATAGGGCAAAAGCAAAAACATCTGCAATACAAGCAAATTATAAAGACACAGAAATATATGATAAAAAAATGGTAGACACAAACTGGCCCATAAAACCAAATTTAACTGTACAAGGACATAGCGCTGTCAAGAAGAGCTATTACTGAGCATCAGTCTGCCTTACATCAAATGTATTTAAGCCTAAGTGACATATTGACTCACATACTCCGTCTGAGCTCTTATCTCTGTGAACCAATTTACTTTCTCTCACTTGCTTTTATACGCTTCCGCCATTTTCTTGCATTTTTTATCCACAGTCAAGATACTCTATACATGTGTATATGGATGCATGCTCACAAGCCCTCCTTACACATTATACAATAAGGTTTCATACTTTCTGTGCAAACAGCTTTAGAAACCCGCAGCTAATCCTAAAAAGCACCTCTTCAACAAAATACAGACAAAATATTCATAATACGTAAGCATATTTTAAACTGAATAATCCTGTTTTTAGGCCCAGTTGGAAGAACTCACTTTTGCAGACCCCAGGAGAGACTAACAATGCAGATCATCAGTGTTTACCCTTAACCACTTTCATACCGCAGAACGCCATATGACATCCTGGGCTTTTAGTGGCTTTCAGTTAGAGGCATCCTTCAGATATAATTTTTCTCAGCTAGCAATTCCTTGCACAATAGGAACAATCGTAGCGGCCAGCCGAAGAAGGAATTTGCCGGCGCCGGAAGTTAGCCATAGAGAAAACCGAAGGCCAGATTGTCACCGGCAGTCTCTATGACTCGGAGGCCCAGGCCAGATGTGATGTCACGTTCGGACCGGTGGAAGTAAACAATGCCGGGGACTCGGCTGGAAAGCCTGAGATCGTTTTTCTTTTTTGATCTCAAGCTTTCCAGCCTGGAGAAGAGATGTGGGGTCTTATAGACCCCACATCTCTCAATAAAGAGGACCTGTCACGCACCAGTCCTATTACAAGGGATGTTTACATTCCTTGTATAAGTAATAAGTAATAAAAGTGATCAAAAATAGATTTTTTAAAAGGGAAAGTCCAAAAATAAATAATAAAAATGTAAAATAAATAATAAAGATGTAAGCGCCCCTGTCCCTGCACTCAGAAGCGAACGCATACGTAGGTCGTGTCCGCATATGTAAACGATGTTCAATACACATGTGAGGTATCAAGCGAATGTTAGAGCGAGAGCAATAATTCTAGTGCAAGACCTCCTCTGTAACTCTAAACAGGTAACCTGTAAAAAATAAATTATACTTTGCCTATGGAGATTTTTAAGTACTGAAGTTTGGCGCCATTCCACGAGTGTGGGCAACTTTAACAGCGTGACACGTGAGGTATCTTATTTATGCGGCGTAACATCATCTGTCACATTATACAAAAAAAAAATTGCGCCTACTTTACTGTTTTATTTTTATTATTTTGTATTATTATTATTATTATTGTTCTTCATGAAAGTTTTTTTTTTCATCCCAAAAAAAAAAAATTGTGTTTAAAAAATTGCTGCTCAAATACCGTGCAACATAAAAAGTTGCAATGGCCGCCATTTTATTCTCTAGGGTCTCTGCTAAAAAATATAAATATATAATGTTTGGGGGTTCTGAGTAATTTTCTAGCAAAACAAATTATGATTTTTACATGTAGGAGAGAAGTGCTAGACTTTGCGCGGTATGGAATGGGGTAAAGTGTTTGTTACCCTACAAAAAAAATTAAAATGCATCCCGTTCCCTTAAAGCATGTTATACAGCACAGTACTTGTACTGTGTAATTTGGCCCCCTGTATCACCTGAAATACCTGGCTGATCCTGCCTGGCTATACCCTCCCCCCTGTAAACTGACCACGGTATATCATGGCTGCTGAGCCCTGACACCATGGTCAGTTTACGTCCCTCCATCATCCACAGCCCTGCCCTTTGCTCTGTGTCCTTCTTCCGTCCCTGCCTGTCAGCTCCATCCACTCCACAATCCTCCCCTCCTGGTGCAATCAAATCTATAATATAAGCATGCCATCCCCTCTGTTCTATATCGCTTTGGGTTTGATTTACTAAGGCAAATAGACAGTGCACTTGGAAGTGCAGTCGCTGTAGATCTGAGGGGAAGATCTGAAATGAGTGGAAGCTCTGCTGATATCATCCAATCATGTGCAAACAAAAAAAATAGGATTTTTGTACTCACCGTAAAATTATTTTCTCTGTAGTTCACTGACTGACACAGCTCCTTTACTTTAGACCATCGGGTTGTTACGCCACCTTCAGGAGAGGACTAGGCAGAACATGTTAACATGTACAAAAAACAGAACTTTCTAGTTCTGCCCAAGGGGCGGTCCCTTCAGTAACAACCTCCCCAGCCTGCAGCCTCAGTACATCAACAAGCAGTATAACGTAAAAAACAGGAGGGGAGGGTGCTGTGTCAGTCAGTGAAATACAGAGAAAAGGATTTTACGGTGAGTACAAAAATCCTCTTTCCTCTTACGTTCACTGACTGACACAGCTCCTTTACTTTAGACCATCGGGACGTCCCCAAGCAGTGTCAAAACGAGGGGTGGGAAACCGCATAAAAACTTCACCCACAAAAACAGGGGAGACACCCCTCATCTAACCGCATCAGAACTTAGCGGTAACAATGCAACAGTGCATTTACTTAAAAGGTAACAGTGTTTGTCAAAAACCCAGAAAAAAATTAAGTGCAATTGCCAATTACACGGCGGCCTGCAAAATTTTGCGGCCAAAACAGGCATCAGCCGATGCACTGACATCTATCTTGTAGAATTTTGTAAAAGTGTGAACAGACGACCAGTCGCTGCTTTACACACTTGAGTGACAGACGCTTGATGTCGGAAGGCCCAAGAGATTCCAATTGCCCTGGTGGAATGGGCCGTGACCAGAAAGGGGGCACCTGCCACTTCAAGGCGCAGGCCTGAACCACAATCCGTCTGATCCACCTGGAAATGGTGGCCGACGAGACCACCATGCCTTGTTTCGGACCAGCCACCGAAACAAACAGATTCTGACTTCCGAAAGGGAGCCGTGGCAGACAAATATTCCCTTAAAGCTCAGACCACGTCCAAGGAATGGAGGGCAACCTCCTTAGGATGTGTCGGGTTAGGGCACAGAGATGGTAATACAATGTCTTCATTGATGTGGAACACCAAAACCACCTTCGGCAGAAAAGAATGTTGCGGACGCAACACCACCTTATCCTTATGAATAACCAGATAAGGCGACTTGCAAGACAAGGCCGCCAGTTCAGAAACCCTCCTGGCCGATGTAAAGGCCACTAGAAAGACCACTTTCTGGGAAAGCGTCAACAAGGGAATCTCTCCGATATCCTCAAACGGCGGCTTTTGAAGCGCCGATAACACCAGGTTCAGATCCCAAGGGGGTAACGGTGGACGCACCGGAGGAACTACATGCCGAACCCCCTGAACAAAGGTGCTCACTAGAGAGTGAGACGCCAGGAGTCGCTGAAAAAAGACAGCCAAGGCTGATTTGTCCTTTAATGGTGGTTAAAGCCAATTTCTGGTCTACTCCTCGCTGCAGAAACAGCAGGATCCTAGATATAGAATAGGAGCACGGACGCCATCCTTTCTCCTCACACAGAGGTGTAAGCCTTCCAGGAGATTTCTGTGCTCTCAACATAGTTGAAATCACAGAGTCCGATAGGCCCCGGTTCCTTAGCACCTGGCTCTAAACAGCCATGCCGTTAAAACCAGCGATGGTAAAGCAGGATGGAGAATCGGACCTTGAGACAAGAGGTCCTCTCGTAACGGCAGTCGCCAGGGGGTGTCCGCCACCAGGCGCACTAGGTCTGCTGAGGCCAATCTGGGGCAATCAGAATTACTGGAATCCCCTTGGCCTCCGCTCTGCGGAGCGGACGTGGTAGTAGCTTGAGCGGAGGAAAGGCAGAGATCAGTTAGCACTGACCCCACGGAGCCACCAGCGCGTCTGACACGTCTGCCCAAGGATCTCTTTCCCTGGACACGAACCTCGGCACCTTCCGATTGAGACGGGAAGCCAGGAGATCCACGTCTGGTGTGCCCCATCGCAGGCACATTAGCCTGAACACCTCCGGATGCAGCGCCCATTCTCATGGGTCCAGCATCTGGCGACTGAGGTAGTTCGCCTGCCAGTTCTCCACTCCCGGGATGTAAATGGCCGATAGGGCCGGTACATGTCGCTCTGCCCACTGAAGAATGTGAGCAACCTCCCGTGCGACGGCCGAGCTTCTTGTTCCTCCTTGATTGACATATGCCACTACCGTGGCGTTGTCTGACTGGAAACTGATCGGACGCCCTCAAAGTCTCATTGACCATGTGGAGAGGCATAGCCTGATCGTTCATAGCTCGAGCACATTGATCGTTAACTTGGATTCCTCCTTCGACCAGAGGCCCTGGGACGACTGTACTCCCAGTACTCCACCCCAGCCCGTCAGGCTGACGTCCGTCGTGATCACTGTCCAACGTAGAGGTAGGAACAACTTCCCGGCCCAAAGTGCCAGGGATCCCAGCCACCAGAGCAGGGAGTCTCTGTCTGACTGGCTCACCTGAATCTGCCGATCCAGGGATAATGGAGATTTGTCCCATTTCGTCAAGATCTCCTTCTGCAAGGCTCTGGTGTGAAACTGGCCATACGGCACTGCCTCAAAGGAGGCCACCATGAGCCCCAGGACTCGCATGCAGAAGCGTAGCGACGACCACAACCTCCGGTTCATCAACAGTTTTACTGCGGCTCTGAGAGTCTGCAGCTTGTCTGGAAGGAGAAACACTCTCGCTTCCACGGAGTCCAGCAGTAAGCCTAGGTACTCCAAATACCTCTGGGGGCTGATGTCAAGCCAAAGGGGAGAGCCACAAACTGGTAGTGGGCGTCCCCAACTGCAAATCGCAGAACTTTTGATGCCAAAGGCATATGGGCATGTGCAGGTACGCATCCTGGATGTCCAAGCATGCCAGGAAGTCCCCTTGATGGAGTGCAGTGACTACTGAGCGAACTGATTCCATTCTGAACCTCTGTACTTTCACGAAGCAATTGAGGGCTTTTAGGTCCAAGATTGGACGTACCCCTTCCTTTTTGGGATCTACAAACAGATTGGAGTAGAACCCCTGGAATATTTCCAGCTCTGAAACAGGTACTAACACCCAGTGACTCAGCAGGTCCCTTACCGCCCCCCCATGAGGGCCTCCCAGCAAGCCGGGAGTACGGGTATGCTGGAGGAGAAGAAACTGTTTGGTGGCCAAGAGAGGAACTCTATCCTGTAGCCAGAGGAAATCCGTTCGCAGACCCATTGGTCGGACAGCCGAGAGGCCCAACGGGCTGCAAACTCCCGAAGGCGACCCCCCACCCGTGAGACGGGCGGGGGCAAACCTTCATGCGGTAGCACTTTTGCGCGCAGGCTTGTGGTTCCAGGGACGCTTTGGTCCTTCAGAGGTCATCCTGTCGGGCTGGGGTCGTTTAGCCGAAGCCCCGGAGGGACGGAAAAAGCCAATTGTGAGCGGAAAACGAGGGCCCTTGCCTACGGCGTGGCTCCTTAGCCTTCCTGGCCTGCCGAAGTAAGGTACTCTTCCCACCGGAGGCATTCTTAATGATGTCATCCAATGAGGCTCCAAAGAGCCGTTCGCCAAGGAAGGGTAGATCCGTCAGGGCTTTTTTTTTTTTTTTAGATGCCTGGTCCACAGTCCAGCATTTTAGCCAAATCAGGCACCTCAGCACCACTGACACAGAAGCCCTGGATAACAAAGGGAGGGTATCCAGGGCCGCATCAACCGTACTTAAGGCCTTGCACTAACTGGTCTGCTAGGTCCATGCAGACAAGAGAAGCCTGTTGTTCCCTCAATTCGCAATGCAAAAGTTTTGCCCACTCGGTCAGTGTCTATGACACAAGTGCGGAGGCCAGTAATGGTCGCATTGCTGACCCCACAACCGTAAATAAGGAACGGGCCACTGCCTCGGCCTTCCTGTCCGTGGGGTCCTTAAAGGCAGGAGGTCCCCTCTACTGGGATTGTGGTTACTCTATTTAACTTGGATACAGAAGGGTCCACGACCGGAGGAGCCGACCATTTTTTAAGAAGGCTCTCCTCAAAAGGGGTAACACACGGCCATATATTTTGGGACCGAAAAGGTCCGTTGCGGTCGCCCCCCATTCCTTGTATATGAACTTATCAAAATAATTCTGAAACTGAAACACCTTCGGTGTACGGGCTGGCTTACGGGACCCAAAAGGGACCACTACTTCAACAGAAGAATCTGCCGTATCCCAAATCTTCAGGGTATCACGCACAGCTGTGATAAGTGCTCCAACTAGCGATTTATCACGCGCGGACCCGGACTGGGACTCATCCTCACTGTCCGATCGGTCCTGGTCAGCGTCATCTTTAAAACGACAGAGCAGAGGGAAAGAAACACCAGTTTCTGAAGCCATGCTGACCCACCCTGTCTGCCACCTGTTGGGGACTTAGGACAGTGAATGGTCCCACCCTCCTAACTGCTGCAGGCTGAGGGGCCCCCACCGCAGGACTCGCCACCCTGACTGAGTTCTGCGCCGTCCGGCTAGGTGTGCCTGTGTCAGCTCCCAGGTGTCTGAGAGCAAACCGCGCTGTTCTGAGCCTCAGGGATCAGCGCTGGGCCTAAAAAGCGTGCTAGGCTACAACAAAATGGACGCCGAGCATCCAGTATAAAGGACATAATCACAGGGAAAATGGCTGCCTAACTACAGGAAAATGGTTCCAGACCATGCGGTCCCCCTGGACACACCAAAAATGCCCACCAAACAACTGTATGCAGAGAAAGACAGTGAAAAAACGCAGAGGAAATGGCGCAGACAGCGCTACAGCGATCAGCATATTAGACCTCCAGACACACAGGGGAGAGACAACAGACACCCAGGGCACAGCCACCCAGCGCAGCCCCCCCACCCAAGGTGAGAGCTCCCCCAGGGGGCCCCTGTCTATGTGGCACACACACAACTCAGCAGCCCATGCAGCATCCCCCACAGGGGGGGGGGGAGGGAAGATAGGGACAGGGAGAGAAGAGAGGAACCCCCGAATCGACCTCCCAGGGAATGCCCAGCTGCTCAGCCCCACCGAGGCAGGGAGAGCTGTACTTACCATTCCGGACGAGCTGGGGTCATTCCATCACAGACCCACTCTCCTATCAGTACGGGGTGGCTGCTGGCCCGGCACACTGTGACGCAGACATCAGTAGCCAGGTCATGTGTGCCCCTGGGCATTGCGCTCACCGGCCGCACCTGAAGCCTGAGGGGCATGTCGTGGCCGACCCAGCGCGGCGCTCTGGTTTGCACACGCTCTCTGGCCAGGCTGGGGAGACTACAAGGATAAGGGTATCCAGCCTGTCACCCAGCCGGCTGTTGATAGCAGTCACAGGATCTTAAAAGGGGTTGTAAAGGTTTGTTTTTTATTTTCTAAATAGGTTCCTTTAAGCTAGTGCATTGTTGGTTCACTTAACTTTTCCTTTGATTTCCCTTCTAAATATTTTTTTTCTTTGTTTTCTTTGTCTGAATTTCTCACTTCCTGTTCCTCCTCAGTAAGCTGTTCAGTAAGCTGTTCTGGCTGACTCCACACCACTCGGATGATGGTGTGAAGTTTAGTGAGGAGAAACAGGAAGTGAGAAATTCAGACAAAGAAAAAAAACATTTAGAAGGTAAATCAAAGGAAAAGTTAAGTGAACCAACAATGCACTAGCTTAAAGGAACCCATTTAGAAAATAAAAAACAACCCTTTACAACCCCTTTAATCTTGCACAAAAAGCAAACTTCTGCAGAAAAAATCCACGGACCAATGAGCCCGCAGGTTTCCTAGGTCCTTCACTAGGCAGAAAAAAACTGAGGCTGCAGGATGCAGGCTGGGGGGTGGTTACTGAAGGGACCAACCCCTTGGACAGAAATAGAAAGTTATGTTTTTTTTGTACATGTTAACATGTTCTGCCTAGTCCTCTCCTGAAGGCGGCGTAACAACCCGATGGTCTAAAGTAAAGGAGCGGTGTCAGTCCGTGAGCGCAAGATAAATGCTGTTTTTCATTTTCCTTGCATGTCCCCCTCAGATCTACAGCGACTGCACTTCCACTGTGCACTGCAAGTGCACTTAGATTTGCCTTTAGAACATAAATCCATGTGTCTCCCCTGTGTCTGTGCTGTATAAAAAAAGATGAAGATTATACCTCTTCTGGCGCACAGGTCACAGGTCACTCCTGGATCTTTCTTCTCTCTCCTCCCTGGCTGACGTCAGTGCTCGGCCTCGCCCACTATAGCCATCAGCCGAACCGAGGAGAGAGCCGAGGAGTCACGTGAGCGCCGGGACCTACTCTGATATATGGTATAATGGCCATTTTGTTTATGCAGAACAGGCACAGGGGTACATAGCATTATATAACAGACAGGATAGCATGATCATCATATAGTGGGTTAACAATCACTTTAAATGCAGAACTTCCAGCCAGTAGCTAAATGTAAACGAAGGAGTGGGGGTGCTGGCTGACATCATTGACCAAAAATAGCCATGGACAATTTGGTCAATTACATCAGCCAGCATCCTCACCCCTTTGTTTACAAACAAGTTGCCGATTGAAGAGCTGTCATTCATGATAAGTTGCGGTCGGCAGTTGTGCGGGTCAGCATCACCAAGAGTGAAAGAAAATCCCAAATTTTGGGTTGTCACCAGGAGAGACAGAATGGAAATCTTTCAATGAGGACAACGATTTCTGGCGACAGAGATTCCCCTCACTTTGGAGACATTTCCCCACACATAGTTTAGCAATGGGAGAGGAAGTAAACTGAAATCTACCCTAATTTGGACACAGATTTGGGGAGACTGGGGGTTATAACCCTCTTACTTTATCCAAAATGAAAATAATTATTTTTTTTTTTTTTAATTAAATGCTGGTTTAATATAAAAGATTCAGCTTTAACTTATTTAAAAATATATATTTTTACTGATTATATAAAGCAATCAGAAAACCATCACAAAAAAAAAACAAAAAAACATACACAACATCTGGCAATATAAACTGTCTTTTCTAAGGGTTTAGTGTGGGCTGGAAAGTTAGAAATAAGCTAAATATTAATGACACTACTGATGTCTCTGCCCTTACACTATGGGAAGCCCATAAAGCTGTCATTCGGGGCGGTTTGATACAAAAGGCGAGATCTATTAAAAGAGATCGCAAGATTCTGTTCACCAAACTTGAAGCAAATTTTAACGCTTGTCTTTTGGCTCATCAAGCTGCCCCGAATGCAAACACTAACACTAAATTGGAAAGGGCCCGGCTTGAGTTGGATCTTTTTCTGACAGATTCGGCAGACAAACTCTTACGCAAGCGGCAACATACCCTATACCGCAAAGCCAATAAGCCCGATACCCCAATGGCCCGCAGCCTCAAGTCTATTGATCGTTCACAAGCTGCATTCCGACTTAGAACCTCCAGAGATGCATACACTAGTAACCCATTAAAGATCTTGGAAATCTTTCAATCTAAATTAGCTAAGCTCTTTGACCCTGGCTTAATCTTTGATAAAAACAAAAACCAAAAAAAAAAATCACGCCCACCAAAATGCCCCCACATCCATCATTTTATATCATGATAACTAAAGTGGACCTGTCATGGCTCTATAAAAAGGACCTGTTATGGCTCTATTCATGTATACAGGAGTATAAAGAGGTCATGGCATTATACGTGTATATAGAAGTATAATGAGGACCTGTCATGGCTCTATACATGTACCGTATTTTTCCTGTCTATAAGATGCCCCCATGTACAAGATTTTTCCAACCCAAAATTAAGAAATCAATATTTTACACATAGGTAAAACAGAACACATTTTTATTTAGTAATTACCGCAGGTAACGTTTAAATACTAGTATATTATGCAGCGGTTGTTCTTCCTGTTTTCTCCACTGTCTGATCATATACTCAGTGGAGGCAAGTCCAAACTGTTTCTCTGCAGCTCTATTCCCATGCTCTTTTTTGCATAGCTGGCTACATTTGGTTTGATTTGGTAGAGTAAGACAATCACTTACTTTTATTAGTTTCTGACATCTTGGTCCCAGAACACTCCGGTCCCTGTTGCATCTGTGCATCTCCACTTCCAACAGGATTGCATCTGATCACTCTCCACCTCCACCCCCAGCTCTAGCTGACGTCAGTAACATACGGCTCGTGATTGGAGGAAGCCGCTTGACAAGCTATGGGCCGCGACGCACCTGCGCGGCTGTCTCCCAGGCTGACTGACCGTGTATAAGACGCTGTTCGATTTACAGGCTATTATTTTAGGAAAAAAAAGCGTCTTATACACGGAAAAATACGGTATATAGAAATATAAAGAGGACCTGTCATGGCTCTATACATGTATGAAGGAATATAAAGAGGACCTGTCATGGCTTTATACATGTATGTAGGAGTATAAAGAGGACCTGTCATGGCTCTATACATGTATATAGGAGTATAAAAGGACCTGTGCGTGGCCGGCGGCCGCGATGTCACCGGCCACACGTAGTGGATTGTCACTTGCCATGACGCCACCTGTCACACATTGCGGATTGTCACGACGTCACCTGCCACACGTTGCAGATTGTCACTTGCCACAACGCCACCTGCCACACATTGCGGATTGTCACTTGCCACGACGTCACCTGCCACACGTTGCAGATTGTCACTTGCCACTTGCTGTGTCCCAGAGTAAAGGCAGGCAGCAGAGAGATAATGTAATCTCTCTGCTGCCCGCACAGTGGGGGCGGAACTGCAGTGATGCAGGGCGGGCAGTGAGAGATTATGTCATCTCTCTGCTCCCCCGCCCGCTGTTTGGCCAGCAAGCCCGCTCACCTGCTGACTGTCCCGCCCGCTGACTGTTCCCCTGTTCTGCCCGCACGCTCCATTCACCTGGGCCCAAAGCCCAGGTGAATGGAGCGCGCGGGGAGTGGAGCGGGCTGGCCGGCGGGCATCCAATTTGCCTCACAGTGGAGCGCGGAGCGGGCGGAACGGGTTGGCGACAATTTGCCTCACAGTGCAGCGTAGGGTTGCCACCTTTTTGTCAAGCCAAACCCGAACACATTAGCAGCGCACGCCAATATATATATTTTTTTTGTAGTACATTAAATTCATTACCTCTGTACAAAGCAATGCACAGCTAATTTTTTTTATTTAGTATACACTGTACATATATTTTTGTGATTAAATAAAATTTCTAATCATATGGAGTTAATCACAAGAGTCCCCCTTTATATCAGAGTCAACAGAGTTCTCCTTTAGATCTGAATCCGCAGAGTTCCCCTTTACATCTGAATGCACAGGGTTCTGCAGAAGAGAAGTGCAGAGGGTAAGATGGGGGCAGTATGTACAGGAGAGGAGTGCAGAGGGTATGATGGGGGCAGTATGCATAGGAGAGAAGTGTGGAGGGTATGATGGAGCAGTATGTATAGAAGAGGAGTTGGGAGGGTATGAGGGGGGCGGTTTGTACAGGAGAGGAGTGTGGAGGGGATGATGGGGGACAGTATGTACAGGAGAGGAATGCGGAAGGGATGATGGGGCGGTATGTACAGGAGAGGAGTGTAGAGGGTATGATGGGGGCAGTATGTACAGGAGAGGAGTGTGGAGGGTATGATGGGTGCAGTTAATACAGGAGAGGAGTTCGGAGGGTATGATGGGTGCAGTTAGTACAGGGGAGGAGTTCGGAGGGTATTATGGGTGCAGTTAGTACAGGAGAGGAGTGTGGAGGGTATGATGGGGCGGTATGTTCAGGAGAGAAGTGTGGAGGGTATGATAGGTGCAGTTAGTACAGGAGAGGAGTTTGGAGGGTATGATGGGTGGAGTTAGTACAGGGGAGGAGTTCGGAGGGTATGATGGGTGGAGTTAGTACAGGGGAGGAGTTCGGAGGGTATGATGGGTGCAGTTAGTACAGGAGAGGAGTTCGGAGGGTATGATGGGTGCAGTTGGTACAGGAGAGGAGTTCGAAGGGTATGATGGGTGCAGTTGGTACAGGAGAGGACTTCGGAGTGTATGGCGGTGGCAGAATGGGGAGGGATTTCTTGCGGTGTCTATGGGGTGACCAGGGAGTGATGTTGGGAAGATAGGGGAAGAAAAGTGACCATGAAATGATGTCCCTCAGCTGGGGGGGGGGTAGGAAGCAGCTCTGAGTGACGTCTGTATAAAGTGGTCTGGGGGGGTGATGCCAGCTGGGGGGAGTTGAGAAGTGGTCAGGTCGCGATGTATATAATTAAAAAAAAAACTCATCCACTAAAAACATACAACAATAAATCATACAACAGTACTACTAATCCAGCTCCTAGCACTCTGTATACCCAGATAATGTGAAGGTAATTGATGACCATTCATATAACCCTGTGGTATCCAGGCTCTGAGTGTACAATCAGAGGGGTGAACTCACCACATATATACAGTGCCTTGCAAAAGTATTCGGCCCCCTTGAACTTTTCATCCTTTTGCCACATTTCAGGCTTCAAACATAAAGATATAAAATTTAAATTTTTTGTGAAGAATCACCAACAAGTGGGACACAATTGTGAAGTGGAACGAAATCTATTGGTTTTTTTTAAACTTTTTTTAATTAAGAAAAAAATTTAAAGTGGGGCGTGCAAAATTATTCGGCCCCCTTGCGTTAATACTTTGTAGAGCCACCTTTTGCTGCGATTACAGCTGCAAGTCGCTTGGGGTATGTCTCTATCAGTTTTGCACATCGAGAGACTGAAATTCTTGCCCATTCTTCCTTGCAGAACAGCTCGAGCTCAGTGAGGTTGGATGGAGAGCGTTTGTGAACAGCAGTTTTCAGCTCTTTCCACAGATTCTCGATTGGATTCAGGTCTGGACTTTGACTTGGCCATTCTAACACCTGGTTACTTTATTTGTGAACCATTCCTTTGTAGATTTTGCTGTATGTTTGGGATCATTGTCTTGTTGGAAGATAAATCTCCGTCCCAGTCTCAGGTCTTTTGCAGACTCCAACAGGTTTTCATCCAGAATGGTCCTGTATTTGGCTGCATCCATCTTCCCCTCAATTTTAACCTTCTTCCCTGTCCCTGCTGAAGAAAAGCAGGCCCAAACCATGATGCTGCCACCACCATGTTTGACAGTGGGGATGGTGTGTTGAGGGTGATGAGCTGTGTTGCTTTTACGCCAAACATATCGTTTTGCATTGTGGCCAAAAAGTTCGATTTTGGTTTCATCGGACCAGAGCACCTTCTTCCACATGTTTGGTGTGTCTCCCAGGTGGCTTGTGGCAAACTTCAGACGAGACTTTTTATGGATATCTTTGAGAAATGGCTTTCTTCTTGCCACTCTTCCATAAAGGCCAGATTTGTGCAGTGTACGACTGATTGTTGTCCTGTGGACAGACTCTCCCACCTCAGCTGTAGTTCTCTGCAGTTCATCCAGAGTGATCATGGGCCTCTTGGCTGCATCTCTGATCAGTCTTCTCCTTGTCTGAGCTGAAAGTTTAGAGGGACAGCCAGGTCTTGGTAGATTTGCAGTGGTCTGATACTCCTTCCATTTCAAAATGATCGCTTGCACAGTGCTCCTTGGGATGTTTAAAGCTTGGGAAATCTTTTTGTATCCAAATCCGGCTTTAAACTTCTCCACAACAGTATTACGGACCTGCCTGGTGTGTTCCTTGGTCTTCATGATGCTCTCTGCGCTTTCAACAGAACCCTGAGACTATCACAGAGCAGGTGCATTTATACAGAGACTTGATTACACACAGGTGGATTCTATTTATCACCATCAGTCATTTAGGACAACATTGGATCATTAAGAGATCCTCGCTGAACTTCTGGAGTGAGTTTGCTGCACTGAAAGTAAAGGGGCCGAATAATTTTGCACGCACTACTTTTCAGTTTTTTATTTGCTAAAAAAAAGTTTAAAATATCCAATAGATTTCGTTCCACTTCACAATTGTGTCCCACTTGTTGGTGATTCTTCACAAAAAATTTAAATTTTATATCTTTAAGTTTGAAGCCTGAAATGTGGCAAAAGGATGAAAAGTTCAAGGGGGCCGAATACTTTCGCAAGGCACTGTACAGGTTACATTAATGGTTATAAATGACTTCACATTATCAAGTCTGAACAATTGGATTGGAGGATGCTTGCACAGACTGTTCATGCTTAGAAGTGATCTGTTAAATGTGATCGGGCTGGTGCAGACCCCCCTCCCCCCCACACTCAAACTCACTATCTCCTCCGATTCTTCTGTCAACTTAACCCTTCACTGCATCTCCTGAAGAAAAAAACACTTTGAAAGCAACTACTATCCACCCTAGAAAACTTCTCCCAGAAAAAGTCAGCTCACCTCCTCCCTTCCTCTGGCCAGCCCGACAGGAGATCCAGTGAGCTCCGCCTCCCAGTTCTCTCAACACTCCGCACTAGTGATTGGAGGGGGGGAGGTTGATGTCAGAGATAACAGGGACCCCGCACGGCAGGAGACTGGAGGGAGGGGGAAGAGACAGGAAGGAGCTTTGAATCCCAAACACACACCGCAGCCGCAGGCACAGTGTATTCTTTACAATGCCGCTGCTGCTGTTTCACAGTGATAGGTGGAGTGGGGGAGAGGAGCGGGCAGGCGGCAATTTGCCGCCCCCCTGATTGTGCCGCCTGGTACAATGGTACCATCGGGTCCCATGGTAGGGCCGGCCCTGGATGTTACACTTCCCACAATGACACCAGAACAGTGTGAATATTTGGAGAGTCCCATAACGGCCTTGGAAGTTAAAGCTGCTATTAAAGAATTGAAGCCTCACAAGAGACCGGGCCCTGATGGGTTTTCTGCACTATACTACAAACAATTTGATTCGATTTTAACGCCTCTATTGACTAGAGCCTTCAATTCTTTGTTAGCTGGTCATTTGTTCAAAACCGAAACACTAACTTCCATCATAGCAATGATTCCCAAACCTAAATCTGACACTACCTCTTGGTCTAATTACCGCCCCATATCTCTTTTAAATCTAGACATTAAGTTGTTAGCTAAGATCTTGGCAACTAGATTAAATAGCATTATAGGTAAACTTATCCATCGTGACCAAACTGGCTTCATGCCCTTGCGTCAAGCAGGGGATAATGTCAGAAGAGCACTTTTATTAATTCATGCCGCCAAAAAAAGACATATCCCAACTTGCCTTATATCATTAGACATTAGGAAGGCGTTCGACTCCATCAGCTGGCCATATCTACAATATACTCTTCAAAAATGGGGTTTTGGGGAAAATTTCTTAACTTGGGTCTCCTCACTATACAGCACTCCGAAAGCTTATATTAAATATATGGGCTACAAATCAGCTATGATAGATATTAGGAGAGGTACTAGACAGGGTTGCCCTCTATCCCCTTTGCTTTTTGCCCTACTTATTGAACCCTTAGCATGTATTATTAGAAATAATCCTAATATCAAAGGTGTAGAATTAGGTGGACATCACCACAAATTGAGTCTTTTTGCAGATGACATCCTGATTTTTTTATCCCATCCCCATGTCTCAGCCCCAAATCTAGTAAATACTTTGGACAAGTTTGCAAAGATTTCTGGATTGTATGTTAATCATGCCAAATCTAATGCCCTTAATATTTCCCTTTCGCCATCTGAGTTACAACAAGCTCAAACGTCTTTACCTTTCAATTGGGAATTGCACCATATTTCATATCTTGGAGTCCAACTCACTTCTTCTATATCCGACTTATTTTCAGCTAACTACTTACCCTTATTGAAGTCAACTACTAATCTGATGAAACAATGGTCTTCTCTTCCTTTATCTTGGATTGGGAGGATTAACGCTACTAAGATGTCAATCTTACCAAAGTTCCTTTACCTATTCCGAGTTCTCCCCATACATATACCTCCTTACTTCTTGAGGCTCACTCAAAAGAGAGTGATGTCTTTTATATGGGGCTCTACAAAACCCTGTATACCCAGATCGACTCTTTATCTTGATAAATTGAAAGGTGGTCTGGGAATTCCTAACTTTTCCTCATACTACTTTGCTGCTCAGCTAGCACAACTCCCCAAATACCATTCTACAACAGAATCCCCTCTATGGGTAGCGATTGAATCAGTGGATATTGACCCCATTTCTGTGAATAATTTGCTCTGGTTAGCTCCTAAAGATAGACTAAACTTATCCAACCCCGTAACCAAACATTCTATAGCTATCTGGGACAAATATAGATCCACAAAAAGCCTACAATCCACTCATAACCCTCTACTCTCTTTTCTTCGAAATCCCTCATTTTACCCCGCCTGGAAATTCCCCCTATCATTTGCAGCTTGGTCCAAAAGAAACCTACTTCAATTTCACAATCTAGTTTCCTCCAATGATATTCTTACGCTCCCAACATTATGTGATTTATACAAACTCCCCATAAAGGAGCTCTTCCGCTATCTACAAATTAAGAACTTTTATACACCCCTCGTTGATACGGGATCCCCTCTTACCCAAATGACTCAATTTGAACGTATCTGTAACAGTGATCCCCATACTAGAGGATTAATATCACTTTTGTATAAACGCATCAATTCCACATCCGACGATACTTTACCATCCTATACGACTAAATGGGCACATGACATGGATAGAACATTCAGTAAAAGTGACTGGGATAATATATGGTCAGCTACTAAGCATTCCTCGCCAAACTGTTTTGCGTTGGAAACAAATTATAAGGTCCTTTCTCGATGGTACCTGGTTCCGGCCAGGATTGCCAAATTTGCCCCCTTATACCCAAATTTATGTTTCAGAGGCTGTTCTGAACCGGGCACGCAGTTCCATATTTGGTGGCAATGTCCAATCGTTCAATCCTTCTGGAGTAAAATATTTAACATGGCCTCTACGGCCTTGGAAATACCAATCCCGCCAGACCCGGCACTGGCTCTCCTCAACCTCAAACCTCCTGAATTGAATAAATCACAATTCAAATTACTACTACATCTCACCACGGCGGCTAAACAATCTATAGCTAAGGCCTGGAAAACCCAAACTTTAGTTGTGGCTGAAACTAAACATAGAATTAACAGAGCCCTTATCTTTTCCAAAATGTCTGCTATTGAAGATAACAACATTACTACATACAATAAAATATGGAAACCATGGATTAAACACTTCTTACCCCCAGATTTTGATCAATTATTGTTGATGCCTTTTTGAAATACTTTAATATTTATCTATTAATATAATATTTAAACAGGGCCTTGATCTGATTGGACCGCCACCCGGGGAGACAACCTTTACCTTTATCTCTATTTTTCTATACCCATACCTTCTTTTCTATATATTTTACTGTTCTCCCATATTTCTTCTTCTTCTCTCTGTACTTCTTCTGTCTTTCTGCTCTGGTTAGTTTTGTTACTTGTGTAATACGGATTTTATACATATGCGATGTCCATTGCATGACTTGTATATATACTTTTAAAAGTTTCAATTTATCAATCACTAATATCTTTATGTCTTAAAGATTTGTTAGGAAGGTCTCCACTAAACAATTGAGGTATGACAACGTTCATCTGGTGTATCCTTCTGGATAACCCAGCATGCTCTCTCATACTTAATCGAGCCCCCATCTGCTCACAGCTTGCTCCCTTCGGGGGTGAGTGGATGGTCTGGAGGCATGATATTCTATCCTGAATATTGCTTATTTTCATTGCTCTAATCTTTTATACCTCTATTTGTATTGATATAATTGTTAATGAGGTTTATCCTCTACTATCTTTCTTTCAATATGTATTTTTAGTGATTGCTGTATTTATTTACAATTCTATTCTTGATCAGAATGTAATGTTCATTATACTTGCTATTTACTTGTAAAATCTAATAAAAATATTAAACAAGAAATAAGCTAAATAAAATATGCTTTCAAAAAGGAAACTGTAGATCATCATATTCCAGGTTTAATAAACACAATTGCAATGTGATAGCTGGACCCCTTACAGCATTCATATGACCTAACCATGCTGGCGTGTGTTTAAAACCTTTTTTCTTTCTACCAAAGTCCAAACCAGTTAAGAGGTGTCCCAGACAAATAATTATGGTATATTATTCAGTATGCATTCCCCAAACCAGAAATCTAATACCCAAGAACCTATTAAAACAGTGCGAAACAGAAAGAACATGAAATTAATTTCAACAAACCTTTCCATCCGATACACCGTAACATTGCAAAAGAAATTAAAAGCAGTTTAGGAACACTAAAAAATTTGCACATACCTTTCAATTTCCCCCTGAGCACCCCTGGAACAACCAAAATCTAGGGTTACTCTGATATTCATATATCATTTTTAGTAGAAGCAGTAACAGCCTCCTGAGCAGTTTTACATGTCCTTGTGAAGAATGAACTCTGAGCACTCCCAGGTTCAGAGCGGTCTACACAGGCCACTGTTACCAGGAAAATGGCAAATCAGGGACCTGCTTGGGCAGGGAAAACAGTAGCGGTCTAACAGACTCCTGATGTCTCCTTAACTACTTGCGGACTGATGTACGTACTTAAACTACCTGTCAGCAAATGCTTATGCAAGGACCATGGCTGCAGCTGCAGTTTTTTCATCCAGAGATTGGCCGTCATGATCGAAGGGGCAGCACTAATAAGGACCCCTTCCCCCGCTGCAACCTGCGGTGGTTTCCAAGCTCTCCCATTACTCTAGAGAGCTGGGGATCGCAGTAAATGGTTGGGATAGCTTCATGCAGAGAAGATGATGGAATATCCCGGAAGTGACAAAGATTTTGTCACTTCTGGTTTCAAAGCTGTCATTCCTTTGCTGTTACAGCCAGGAGGCTGCTGATGAAACATCTGTGTTTGATCAGCTGCTTTGAAGGGCAGGAATAAACCCCTGATATTCTCCATAAAGAGTGCCTGTCACCTGCCCAAAGCTATCACAAGGGGGCTTTGTTTGTGATAACAATAGTTAAGTGACTTTTTTTTTTATGACAAAGCTTAAAAAAAAAAATGCAATTCAAATAATTAAAAAACACTAAAAGAACCCCAAAAATTGGTAAAATACGAAAAACATTGTGTGCGCTACATCTCATTTTATGCCCCTTTTATACGAGGTGGGCTCCGTTGGAGTCCGCCTGCTCAGCGGGGAATCTGTCCACTGATCTCTGCTGAGAAGGTGGGTGGCTGGTCCTTGTCCACGCTGCTTATGCAGATGCCTGTTTGTTTACACCCGACTAGGGAACGGATCACCATCTGTCTGTTTTTAGCGGATAGGATCTGATGGGATGTCGGTTGGCGTGAACGTACACATGTCCGTTTACACCTGCGGCTCCATAGAGGAGATTGGAGGGTCCGATCAGGTCCACCTGAAAAAATGACAGGTGGACCCAACCGGTCCACCAGTGTAAAAGGGGTCCAAGTGCATTTTTTCCTGAAAGTTTACGATTGATGAACAGCTGTGCAAATATACGACATAAAAAAAAATGCAACAGGCACCATTTTATTCTCCAGGGCCTCTGCATTCAGAAAATATATAATGTTTGGGGTTATAAATAGTTTTGTAGCCAGAACATGCTGATTTTTAAGAAGTGAAAATTTTCAAAAATGCCAGCTTGTGGTTAAAGAGAACTTATCACCTGCACTAATGCAATTACATAGGGGGCTTTTGTAAGCCTCCCTTTTAAAGCAATATAGTTAAAGTGATATTAAAGGCTCATTTTAAAAAAAAAAAAAAGAAACAAAAAACACACCTGTTACACGTACCTGCTCTGTGCAGTGGTTTTGTACAGAGCAGCCCTGATCCTCCTCTTTTCAGGCCCCCCTCTTCAGCCGGTGCCCGCAATAGCAACCTGCTTGCTCTGGGGGCACTGATGCATGCACACTCCCAAGCCGTGGCCTCTGATGTCAACTATATGATGAAATGCGTTGGATGGGACGTGACGCCATCACGCTCTTCGACCGTTTGTCACCGTTTATGGCCATCACTGCAGCCACTTTGTATCATTTACATGCTCCTTTTTACAAAGAAATGTGAGCGCACTCTTATTTTTAATAAAATGTCTTATTACAGTATTATGCTATGAATCTTATGTTTCACATATATCTACACCAGGAATGAGACTCTGATCTGGAGCAAGCCAGGATCAGGCTTATTTGGCTTTCCCATTAGCTTGGAAGCCAACATGCTCTCGTAAGCTGCCATCTCTACTGCTGTTGGTGCATTTACACAGAGGATTTAGGGAAGCTGGCTCTCCTTATACATGCACGTAGTTCTCTTGTTTCTCTCATCTCTCTAAGTTTTCTGGGACACTGGAATATATCTTTAAAGCGGTTGTATAGTCTTTTTTTTTACTTTTACCTACAGGTAAGCCTATACTAAGGCTTAGCTGTAGGTAAAAGAAATATCTCCTAAACCTACACGGTTTAGGAGATATTTGCAAAAAAAGACATGCACCGATGTCTACGGCGCATGCGCGCCGTAGACAACGGTGCATTCACAGGGTTAATCCCATTCAGAATTCCGGCGCTGCCGGAATAGAAAGCTCCAGCGCGCATGCGCGGAGTGACGTCTTCGCTGCTCCGGCCAATCACAGCGCCGGAGCGGCGCTGTGATTGGCTGGAGCGGCGATACCCGGAAGTAAGGTTCCGGGTATCTGAGGAGCGATTGCTGCGGTCGGAGCGGGGGACGAGGATGGCTTCGGGGGTCCCGATCTAAGGTAAGTCATACTAGCTCATTATGGCTTTTTCTTGCAGGTGATTTGAAAAAAAAAAAATTCGTCTGGGTTTACAACCGCTTTAACTCAACTGCCCCCTTTTTTTCACTTTGTTTTCAATTTATGGAATCTCATCGATGAATTCGTTATATTGCGACAACTGTACACTGTAATAGTGATTTTTAGTTGAATGCACGTTTACTTGATATTTCTTTTTTTACAATATTGATGCACAGTAATTAATGGATTTTTTATATATTTATATGTAGTAATTTATAGGATATTCATGCTGATAGCGTTGGACTTATAGGTAGCAAAGTCTTTAGCCTCTTCCAGTCTAATGAGGGCCTCCAAGGCCAAAGATAGCCGACATCCTTCAATATGTAGTGGGTTGTGAGTCATAGTGGGTGCAAAGATGGTGAAAGTCATTGGATGCCAGACAATCCTTTTTGTAGTTTTGGGGGAAAGAGGGTTAGGGCCAGGACATCCTTTAGTTGTAGATCAATTGATAGACTCCGAGACTTCAATAGGATAGCCGTGCAGGAAAAGACCCCCAAGCAAGGCACCACATCTGCACATGCAGGAATGCTGTCTCCTATGGCAACAATCTTTAACAGTTCCTAAGTCAAACGTAACCGTTCCTTCAGCTTCAATACAACTACTTCATGTAGTTCAACACTAAGCTCCCAGTAAAAAAGAAAAAATGGCGCAAATAGGGTTCTGGCAGAGCATAAAATCCAAATGTCAGTGAGTTTCAATAAATGATGCAAGCACCAGCGGCAGCTACCATAAGCAGAAGCAAGCTCTGTAAAACATGATGAAGAAAGGAAGGTGCGCCAAACTAAGTGCAGTATAACATAACTTGCCTTTAAAGCCTGTTATACTGCACTTAGTTTGGCGCACCTTCCTTTCTTCACTAAGCTCCCAGTCTCTCACTAGACCCTCTGATTCACAGACTCTGAATCCCTTTGAGCTCCTCTAATCATTGCGGTGGTATCTTCCTCAAGCGTCACCCACGCTTCCTTGCTGGGTCCCTAGCTTGGCACTCAAGATACTTCTCAAGCTTTACCCCTGCTGACTGTCTCTGTCCCTGGCTTGACACACAAGGGTGCTCTGCAAGCGTCACCTCTGCTGGTTGGGTCCCTGACTTGATCACCGTCTGAAGTTTCCAGATTATCCACCGTGCCCGTTCGGTGAGAATACTGCTCTGGTACTTGCTTCAGTTACCCACTGTGGTCCCTGGTAAAGATGGCTGGTCCCTTAGTGGCAACAGCTCCCCTTCTACCTCCAACCACGACAGGTTCTCCGGTCGGCAGAACTGTCAAACCCACCCAGACATCCAGGTGGCACAGAACATAGATCACCTGACTCCACCCAAATATATAGGTGCTCCCAGCAGGCCAAGGGATTCAAGACAACCCCTGACCATTGGCTGAGATACCCCATATACCCATAACCTGACCTTGGGTTGCCCTTCTCATATATAGTAACACCAAGTACCTGGCCACCTAGTGGTAGAAGAGAAAAGTGCAACAAGGCCAAACTGCATCTCTATCAACCAGGATAACTACTCCTGGCAAGTAAATTTGTGAAGAGCTCCCTGCCCAAGTTACAGGGCGATATATATATATATTGCCATCTGTGGCCCATTGGGGAGATTTCCCTTTACTTCCTGTCCCATAGTCAAAACAGTAAATGAGAAGTAACCCCTCTAAAATGAGGGGATCCCGGGGTGTCCTCAGGGTCCCAAGAACTAGTGTCCCCATTGGAATATTTCCCCTCTATTAGTGTTCTGATGTCAACCCAAAATTTGGGATTTTGTTTTACTTTCGATGAGAATGGTAAACAAGACAAATAGAGGAGGGGGCACAGACAGCAATAAAGACTGTCATGGATTGTACTTGGATTACGAGCATAATTCGTTCCAGAAGAATGCTTGTAATCCAAAGCACTCATATATCAATGCGAATTTCCCCATATAAGTCAATGGAAACTCAGATAATGTGTTCCACAGTGACTTCTACTGTATGCAGTACCACATGTGGCCAGGGGCGGGGGGCGCCGGAGACACTCGGAAATCGAACAGAGCAGCTCGAATGCACTCGGAGAGGCTTGGAAACACTCGGGAGCGGAGTGTTTCCGAGCTGCTTTGAGTGTCACCGGTGCCCCTCACCTCTGGCCAAATGCGGTACTGCAGACTGCAGAGGCATGAATCCTGCTCGTTTTGCAAGACAACGCTCGCAAACCGAGTCAGGATTTAAAAAAAATAATAGCTCGTATCGGGAAACACTCGTTAACCGCAATCCGAGGTATTACTGTAATTCTTCTCCACTCATTATCCCAAAAAAAAAAAAAGAATTTTGCCTTCTTACAATTTAACCACTTAACGTCCGGCCCATAGCAGCTTTACGGCTACTGGGTGGCTCTCCTATGCGGGAAGTCGATCTGCAGGTGCAGGTCGATCCGCCGGCACCCACAGATCCTCGGTAAAATAAAAGAGAACTGAGATCTGCCTATGTAAACAAAGCAGATTTCAGTTCCAAAAGGGGAAAAGAAATAGATTGTGTGAAACCAAATCCATTACTTTCCCTAGTGTGAGATTGGGGGTTGTTAAGCTCACGTAGTAGATGCGTTTTTCAGTGATGCAAGCCAGTCAGCAACTCTGTTTAAGGGCATGTTAGCCCATTTTTATTTAAAAGCACGAAAGTTCACAAACACATCTGTAGTATTTACAGGGGGGTTCCACCATTCCTGTATCCTTCATACTAACAGTCGCTTTACCTTCTAGCGATCCAGGCCTTTAGCCTAGGCCTGACGGTCTGTTCCTCAGACCCACACAGTGTCTAAGAGTTTCAGCTTTCTCCTAGCTTCTCCTGGTCTGCACCTTTGTTGCTATAACACTAACTATGTCTGCCTCCTGCAGACATGCACCGCCTTTGACTCCACTTCAGAGGAAGAGAGCCCACTCGGCTCTCATGCACACAGACTTCCTCTCTTGGGTGGAGCCCCTGATCCATAGTCACCTCTGACTCCACTTCAGAGGATGAGAGCCTACCTGGCTCTCATGCACACAGACTTCCTCTGTTGGGTGGGGCCATGTTTCATAATTACCTCTGAACTAAATAGCCCAAGACAGAGCTGTTTCATCAGCGTGTTTCTCTTTACCAAATGTGGCAATAACCAACCCTCTTGAAGGTCGCACAAAGTCGCACCCTCACACTAGTAAAAGCACTTCACAGCACACACAAACACTGGCTAGGCCACACAGTAAACCCTTTGATCGCCCTAGATGTTTAACCCCTTGCCAGCTAGTGGCATTAGTACAGTGACAGTGCATATTTTTAGCACTAATCACTGCATTTGTGTCACTGGTTCCGGCAAAGTGTCACTTAGTGTCCGATAGCCACAAAATCGCAGTCCTGCTCTAAGTCGCTGATCGCCACCATTACGAATATAAAAAAATATATATATAAATATATCTCATAGTTTGTAGACCCTATAACTTTTGTGCAAACCAATCAATATACACTTGGGATTTTGTTTTACCAAATTCATATTAACCTAAATTTATGAAGAAATTCGATTTTATTGAATGTGTATTATAAAAAATAAAAAAAAACGCAGTGGTGATCAAAAACCACCAAAGGAAAGCCATTTGTGGGGGCAGAAAATTACAAATTTTATTGGCAGTACAGTGTCGCACGATCACGCAATTGTCAGTTAAAGTAACACATTCTTGCGTCGCAAAAAAATGGCTTGATCATGAAGGGGGTAAATCTTCCGGAGGGCAAGTAGGTAACTCCAAAAAAGGAACACTGGCCCAATAGGTCATAGCTAAATTTAAGGCACTGAATGTGATGGCAATGGAACTTTACAGAAAAACAAAAATCTCCTGCGCTCTTGGTGTAATGTCAAAACACGGGTAGTGTGGTTCCGTCTAAAGGCAAAGTCTAAAGTCTTGCAGCCCTCCTCAGAACAATGGGTGTTCATATGGCTAGAAAAAAGAAAAGAGAAAGGAGGGTGCACCAACCTCGTGCATTACCACTTAAAAGTTTTATTAAAATATGAGTAAAAAGCAATGATCCTACTCACAAACGGAGCTTAGGTACAAGCTTATCGGACAATTGAGCTGGAAGTTCTCGGCACCCACCGACTGAACTTGATGACAGAGAATGGAACTTTAGCCATCCTTTTTTGTTTTGTTGGATAGCCAAAGAATACAACCGCTAACGTTTTTCTGAATTTCCATTGAAAAGTTTTTCACTCTTTTTGCTGGTGACAGGTAGTCACTGAGACAGTAGCAAAGAGAAATCTCTCCAATGGATGTACAGTCAATTAAAACATTTTTGATTAAAGAGTGACTTAACTGGGGAGATTTCCCCTCACTTTACCATTGTAACATCAGGACCAGAAGGGGGGGGGGGGGGATTTGTGGTAGACTTTTATTTTGGTGTTTTGCGAAGATCTCTAGCGAAAAGGTCATTTTACAGTTTGTTTTTTAATTTCAGGAGTGGGAGAGGGTTAGTGTTCTATATCGTTTTTATTACTTGGTCTCTGTTGGGAGTTTACCTTAAAGGTTATTTACGGATGTGGCAATGTGAGTGCCTTTAAGAAGCGGCATTGTGGGCGCGCACCCGCCGCAAGCTCCGTGAGTCCGACAGCGGGTCCCGCGGACTCTGTCCGTGGGGATACCCACGATCGTCTCACGAAGAGGAAGAACGGGGAAATGCTAATGTAAATAAGCATTTTCCCATTCTTCCTAGTGACAGGACACTAATCACAGCTCCCTGTAATCGGGAGTGGTGATCAGTGTCGTGACACACGTAGCCCATCCCCCCTACAGTTAGAACACATCCCTAGGACACACTTAACCCCTTCAGCGCTCCCTCCTGGTTAACCCCTTCACTGACAGTCACATTTACACAGTAGTCAATGCATTTTTATAGCACTGATCGCTGTGTAAATGTGAATGGTCCCAAAATAGCACCAAAAGTGTCCGATGTGTCCGCCATAATGTCGCAGTCATGATAAAAATTGCTGATCGCCACCTTTACTAGTAAAAAAAAAAAAAAATTATTAATAAAAATGCCATAAAACTATCCCCTATTTTGTAGACGCTATAAAAATTTTGCTAAAACCAAACGCTTATTGCGATTTTTTTTACCAAAAATATGTAGAAGAATATGTATCGTCCTAAACTGAGGAAAAAAAAAATGTTTTTATATATTTTTGGGGGATATTTATTATAGCAAAAGTTAAAAATATTGCATTATTTTCAAAATTGGCACTCTTTTTTGTTTATAGCGCAAAAAATAAAAAAACGCAGAGGTGATCAAATACCACCAAAAGAAAGCTCTATTTGTGGGGGGGGGGGGGGTAGGACATTAATTTTGTTCGGGAGGCACGTTGCACGGCCGCACAATTGTCAGTTAAAGCGACGCAGTGCCGAAACGCAAAAAATTGGATTTTTGTACTCACCGTAAAATCCTTTTCTCTGAGTTCATGGATGGACACAGCCCTAATCTTGACAAAGTGGGTATTAGCCTTCATTCAGGCGTGACTAGGCAGAATGTGTCAACAGCAAAGCTGAACAGCCCCGCCCAGGTGGCGGTCCTACTGGCTATATCCCCTCAACCTGCACTAAGCAGCTCAGTTCGTCAAAAGCAGTACAAACTTAAAAAGGAGGGGTGGGTGCTGTGTCCATCCATGAACTCAGAGAAAAGGATTTTACGGTGAGTACAAAAATCCTATTTTCTCTTTCGTTCATGGACGGACACAGCCTTAATCTTGACAAAGTGGGACGCCCCAAAGCAGTGTCAAAAAACGAGGGGTGGGAACAACATTAAAACAACTTCACCCTAAAACAAAACAGAGCTCCTCAACTGAGGAGTTGCAACTCTAAACAGCTGCCTGCAACACCTCGCGGCCAAAAGAAGCATCCAAAGATGCACTAACATCAACTTTTAAAGTTTAGTGAAAGTGTGAACGGACGACCAGATCGCCGCCTTACACACACCTGGGAAACAGACGCTTGATGTCAGAAAGCCCAAGAGGCACCTCTTGCCCTGGTCGAATGCGCCAGGAAAGGGAGGCGCCCGACCCTTTATGGCGTAAGCCTGATCACGATCTGTCGGATCCACCTCGAGATGGTGGCCGACAAGACCGCTGAGCCCTTCTTGGGACCAGCCACCGAAACAAACAGTGAGTCTGAACTCCGGAACGGAGCAGTAACAGACAAGTATACTCTTAGAGCTCAGACAACGTCCAAGGAATGCAACATCATCTCCTTAGGATTCGACGGATGAGGACACAAGGATGGCAGTACAATGTCTTCCTTGAGATGGAAGGTCGAAACAACCTTAGGAAGAAAAGGCGGCTGCGGACGCAGCACCACCTTATCCTTGTGGAAGATCAGATAGGGAGCCTTGCATGACAAGGCTCCCAGCTCAGAAACCCGTCTTAACTGATATAACAGCCACCAAAAGGACCACTTTATGAGAAAGTATCAACAAGGGAATCTCCCTGATGTTCTCAAACGGTGGTTTCTGAAGCACCGAGAGGCCATGCCATTAAAGCCATTGACTGTAAAGCAGGATGGCGTATGGGACCTTGCGACAGCAGGTCCTCTCATAGCGGTAGACGCCAAGGGACGTCTGCTATACAAGCCCCACGGAGGTAGTTAAGGGCGGACCGGAGGGGCCGCATGCCAAACCCCCTGTACAAACGTTCTCACTAGAGAGTGAGCCGCCAGGGGTCGTTGAATAAAGACAGCCAGGGCAGACATCTGCCCCTTAATTGTACTTGAAGCAAGCTTTTGGTCCGCCCCACGCTGTAAGAACAGCAGGGCTCTGGAACCAAATAAGTACGCGGGCGGATGCCACCTCATTTCCTCCCAAACGGATATTTAGGTCTTCCAAGTGCGATGGTAAATCTTCCTAGAGGACGATTTCCGAGCACTCATGGTAGCGATCACCGAGTCTGACAGGCCCCTGTCTCTTAGCACCTGGCTCTCAATAGCCATGCCGTTAAAGCCAGTGACTGTAAAACAGGATGGCGTATGGGACCTTGCCACAGCAGGTCCTTTCTTAGCGGTAGACGCCAAGAGGCGTCTGCTACCAGACGCACTAGATCGGCGTACCAAGGACACCAAGGCCAATCCAGAGCAATTGGGATCATTGGAATCCTCTCTGCCTCCAGTCTGCGAAGCAGATGAGGAATGCGCTTCAGATGAGGGAAGGCATAGATTAGCCGGTACTGACTCCACGGTGCCACCAACGCATCTGTCGCGTCTGCTCATGGGTCTCTTGACCTGGCCACAAACCTCAATACCTTCCGATTGAGTCGAGAAGCCAGAAGATCTACGTCTGGCGTGCCCCATCCTTGGCAAAGGAGCTGAAACACCTCCGGGTGTAGAGACCATTCTCCTTGGTCCAGCAACTGGCGACTCCGCCTGCCAGTTTTCTACGCCCGGAATGTATACGGCCGACAGTGCCGGTACGCTCCTTTATGCCCACCTTAGGATGCGAGTGACCTCCGATGCTGCAGCCAAGCTTCTTGTTCCTCCCTGATGGTTAACATACGCCACCGCCGTGGCATTGTCTGTCTGGATGCCACTGTAGCCTCTGCGACCATGTGGAGACGCACAGCCTGATCGCCCGGAGTTCCAGGACATTGATCGGCAAGTGGGATTTCTCCGAAGTCCAGCGACCCTGGGTCGACTGAACCCCCCAGACCCCCCCCAACTGGTAAGGCTGGCGCCCGTCGTGACCACCATCCAGTAAAAAGGAACGAACGACTTCCCGGACAGAAGTGCCGGTGATGTCAGCCACCAAACTAGGGAGGTCCTGACAAGGTGGCTCACCCGGATTTGACAATCCAGGGATGATGGGCACTTGTCCCTTCTGGACAGAATTCCCTTCTGTAACACCCGCGTGTTAAATTGCGCATCGGTACCGCCTCGAAGGAGGCCCAGGACTCGCATGCAAAAGCGGCGTGACGACCATCTTTGGGATGTCAACTGCCGCACCGCAGCCATGAAGGGCCTGCAACTTTCCCATAGGGAGAAAAACTTTCGCCTCTGAGGAGTCCAGAATCAACCCCAGATACACTAAGAGTTGAGTCGGTACCAATACTGACTTCTGAGTGTTCAGCACCCAACCAAAGTATCGGAGGTTCTGACAGGTTATAGACACGCTCACCTCCAATTCTGAGCTTGAAGTGGCCCTCAGAAAAAGATTGTCCAAGTAGCCCACGATAGCGATGCCACGCTGTCTTAGTAGAGCCAGAATCGGGGCGAGCACCTTGGTGAACACCCTCAGTACCGATGCCAGGCCAAAGGGGAGAGCCACAAATTGGTAGTGGTCTTCCCCGGCCGCAAAGCGTAGACATCTCTGATGCCTGGTGCACATGGGGACGTGCAAGTATGCATCCTTGATATCAAAAAATGCCAGAAAATCCCCCGGATGGAGGGCAGCGGCAACAGAGGGAACCAACTCCCTCCGGAACCTTTGTACATTCACAAAGCATTTGAGGGCCCTGAGATCCAAGATTGGACAAACCCCCTCCTTCTTTGGTAATACGAACAGATTTGAGTAAAACCCCTGAAACAGTTCCTGTAGTGAAACAGGAATGATCACCCTGCGTATCAGCAGGTGTGGAACCACCCCATATAGGGCTTCCCAATAAGTCGGCTGAAGCTGGCGGATGGGAGGGAAAAATAAATCTGTTCGGTGGGCAAGAGAGAAACTATCTTGTACCCTGAGTAAACTACTTTGCAAACCCACCGGTCGGAGATCTGAGATTCCACCAGGTCGCCAATTCGCGAAGACGTCCCCCCTACCCGAGATATGGGTGGGGACAGACCTTCATGCGGACGTAGATTTGTTCGCAGGCTTTTTGGGCTTGCGAAACCAGGGACGCTTCTGTCCCTCAGCAGGCGCTTTATCAGCCTGGGATAGTTTACTTGCCGCACTAGGCGGACGAAAAAAAAAAACCACTTGTGCACGGTGAAGGAGGGCCCTTGCCTACGGCGTGGCTCCTTACCCTTTTTGGATTGTGAGAGCAACCTCCTGTGGCATCAATAATAACTTCATCCAGGGATGCTGCAAAAAGTCTGTCGCCCAAATCATCAGGGCCTTCTTGGAAGATTGGTCCGCTGACTAACCTTTTAGCCAGAGCAGACGGCGTAACACCGCCACATAGTTTGAGGCTCTGGACAGCAGAGGAATAGCGTCCAAGGCTGATTCACAGAAAATTTTAAGGCCCGGTATCAACTGGTATCTACTGATCGGCCATAGCCACCTCGTCCGAGGGAGCCTCATGTGCTTTAAACCCATGGAGCAGCATTTTTGCCCCTTCAGTGAGTGTCTGAGACACCAGGGCCCCAACCACCGTTGGGCGCACAGCCGAGCCCACCACCGTGTATAGGTAGCGGATGACCACTTCAGCCTTCCTGTCCGCAGGGTCCTTGAAAGCAGGAGCCCCTTCCACCGGAATTGTGGCTACCCCGTTTAATCTGAACACCTGAGGGTCCACTATCGGAGGACAGGTCCATTTTTTCAGGAAACTCTCCTCAAAAGGGTAACGCACCGCCAAACTTTTTTGGGGACCGAAAAACTTCTGTGGTTTGTTCCACTCCTTGTATAAAAGCTTGTCTAGGTAAGACGCACAAGCAAACACCTAAGCAGTGCGGGTCGGCTTTACGGAACCCGAAAAGGACCGACGCCTCTGGCGTTTCTGCAGGCTCCTCTATCTTTAGAGTATCCCGCACTGCGGTGATAAGGTCACCTATCAGAGCCTTTTTGCGTGCTGACCCGGAATCATCCTCACTGTCTGACCGGCCACGGTCCGCATCCTCTGATATGTCAGAACCAGGGCCATGAGCCGTAGCTGGGCCTGGCTCCACATCAAAGTTGTCCCCAGAAGATGGCGGGGGAGGGGCACTTTTTACCCCTCGTGTTCCCACTTGCCGCTTCCCCCTTGGCAACAAACCAGGACGCCGATATAGCGTCTACTGACACAGCGGGTGCAGGAGCACCAGATGCCAATTCAGGGGGAAAAACGTCTGCTTCTGATGCTATGCTGTCCCACGCACATGACACAAGGACTCCAGTCAAGGTACCAACAGCCCACCCTCCTAGCATTCACAGAGACGAGGGGTTCCCCCCCAGAGGACTCACCACCCTTGAACAGTCGTACGCTGCCGTCCGCTTCCTAGTAGAGCTGCTTCCTTGTCAGCTATGTCAGTCTGACTCCTCTGCAGCGTGTGTCTGTAAGCTTGCGCCATTTAAATGCCGTTTGATCGGCGTGAGCCACAAGAACACGGCCGCCAAGCGGCAGATAGAGGCCAACACAGCGCAGACCACAAAAACATGGCCAAAAAGCGCAGATAGAGGCCAAACACAGCGTGGATCATACGCAAAATGGCCGCCGAGCGGCAGATGGAGGCCAAACAGCACAGACCACAAAAACATGGCCACCGAGCACAGATAGAGGCCAAAGACAGCGTGGATCACAGAAAAAATTGCCGATGAGCGGCAGATAGAGGCCAAGCACCGTGCGGACCACAAAAACATGTCCGCCGAGCGCAGATAGAGGCCAAACAGCATGGATCACAAGCAAAATGGCCACCGACAACATGGAGCAGAACACACAGGTGAGCAAACTTTTCATGGCAGCTCATAACATTTGTTTAGCGGACGTACATGCACAGTTCCCACACAGGTGGAGCTCCCTCAGGTGAACCCCCAGCCGCCAGCCTAGCTCAGAGAGCCTAGGGAGGAGGGAAGGAAGGGAGGGAGGGAGGAAAGGATAGAACCCCTTACTCCACCTCCCCAGGAATGCCCAGCTAGGTCTTCCTGCCGAAGCAAGGGATTACTACATTCCCTTCCTGCGTGGATTGTGCTGGAAGCATCCCAGACAGACCATCTTCCGCAAGGTGACGGAGGTGACTGTCGGCCCGGCTGCTGCGACTCGGCCCTATAGACCGGTCGTATGCATGCCCTGGAGCATGTAGCTCACCGGCCACCCATAGAGAGAAGGGCATGTCGTGGACGACCCAGCGCGTAGCTACGGTCGGCACATGCTCTATGGCTGAAACTGGGGAGACTACAAGGATCTGGGACCCAGCCTGTCGCCCAGTTCGCAGTTGATCGAAGATCACAGGAACAAATAAAATAAAAAAATAATAAAATTTCAATTTGAAATAAACCTCCAGGCCTATGGGCCCGAAGGGAGCCATGTCTTCTCCTTAGCTAGGCAGAAAAAAAACTGAGCTGCTTAGTGCAGGCTGAGGGGATATAGCCAGTAGGACCGCCCCCTGGGCGGGGCTGTTCAGCTCTGATGTTAACACATTCTGCCTAGTCACTCCTGAATGAAGGCTAATACCCACTTTGTCAAGATTAAGGCTGTGTCCGTCCATGAACGAAAGAGAAAGTGCTCTGGTCTTTGGCCAGCCAAATAGTCCGGGGCTGAAGTGGTTAAAGGTGTTCTAAACCCTTTTCACCTTAATGCATCACTGGCCCCCCAGCCCCCCCCCCATTTAAGGGGGCCACTCTGTGCAAAACGAGCTGCAAAGTGGAGGCAAGTATCATATGTTTGTAATTAGAAGAAAAAAAAAACGAGCCTTTACAATCACTTTAAAGCTGAACTCCTGCCTAAAAACAAGGGTCATGTGTATTCTTGCTTGAATCTTGGTGTGCTTTGTGCCTTTCTTTTGGATCTATGCAGTAATCCAGTGTGAAAATCTCAGAGCACTTCCTGTAATAAAGATCAGTCACTGCTGCTCTCTTTCCTTGTGCAGGGTGCCTGGTCTTCTTGCTCCACCCCTCCTGTAGTTTTCTTCAGGCAGCCTTTAGTGGGTGGAGCCTGTGGGGTCCCTCCCACAGCTTTGGTCTCTGCACAGGCTACTTTTTACAATGTAATATCTGGGCTTGCACAGACATTTGGAGTACACCAAGTGGATTTATATTGTGTGGTTATTGTGGAATCTACCGAAATTAAATAATAACGTTATGTAAAAAAAAAAAAAAGTCCAATCCAAAACATATCAAAATCGTACAGCACCCAGTGCTTCTATCGACAAACGATCAAGCTCCTTGCATGAACAATGTATCAAACTTCTTGTGACAAATAATCCCCCACCAGCTTTAATGCCGGCTCACTTCCAGCTGTATAATAAAACACCTTTCAATATCATCCGACCAGTGTTGTATGCTCCAGACAGCCACATCCTCGCTCCACTCCCAGGTAATGAGAATCAGCTTTTCTTCCGGACTCTTCCTCCATTCACCATATATCATATGTGACAAAAAAAGCAACACCATAATGTCCTCCGTATAAAACAGTTTTAATGTCCTCCACTCAATAAAAAAAACCACACAAGAAATACTGAGGAAGCCCAATAGAAGGGAGCAACGCATCTGGGAGGGGGGAGCCGACCCTGTGATGTCACGCCACCGCTACAGTCGAGTCTAGAGTGGTGAGCTGGCTGTTGAGAGTACTATACAAGCACAGGTTTTATTTCTTTCAAGTGTTTTTAAATGAGCGGGGGACAATACAAAACAGTTTTTTTATGGAGAAAACGATTGTGTTGCCATTTTTTTCCCATATAACATACGGTGGAGTTCCTGAGAGGAGGAAGAGTCCAGAGGAAAAGCGGATTCTTAATATCTGAGGAGTGGAGCGAGGAGGTGGCTGTCTGGAGTATACAACACTGGTTGGATGATATTGACAGGTGTTTTATTATACAGCTGGAAGTGAGCAGGCATTACAGCTGGTGGTGGATTATTTTTCTAAAGGAGTTTGATACATTGTTAACGCAAGAAGCTTGATCGTTTGTCGATAGAAGCACTGGACGATTTTTGATGCATTTGTTTTGGATTGGACTTTATTTAACTGTTGATAGTGTTGCGCTTCACTACATAAAATTATATATTTTTGGGGTGACGTATTACACCTGAAAGTGTCACAGCTGGCAACACAGGATATTGGTTTGATATTTTCACAGCATAATTTAATATATTACATTTTAATTTTAATGGGGTTTTGCAGGGCTGGTTGTATTAATTTACAGATTTTATACTGAAATTAGAAAGTTTTTGTGCCTGGAGTTCAGTTTTAATGTCCATATCACAAGGGGGGCACTCGTACAAATGAAAAAAAAATCTCCCTAAATTGAGACACAGCAATCCTGTCCACATTCTCTCCAAAAGTAAAAACTATAGAGGTCTGGCTGTTTATACACATAATTCACATCAATCAGACAAAAAATGCTTACCATTATTTACCACAAACATGCTGGAACCTGTTGTGCCACGGCAGCTGAAAAGCTAATGGTGGTACACAGACACTACAGGAAATAAAAACGGAAATGCGCGATGATGATATCCCAGGAACTGACTGGTGGTGTGCAAAGCCCTGGAGATTAACTCTGACAGATGTTTGGCAGAAGTTCTAGTGACAGCTGATGTTTGGAAAATATGAATAATATGAACGTCACTTGGGTAAACTGAATATCTTGTGTGGTGAGGAAAAATAGGCTTAATAACAAGTCTTGCTAACAACTTCAATATGAAAACACCATTCCAGGGTGATACTGAAACCCTGTTAATGCTGGAGAGTATAAAATTCCCCAATTAACATTGCAAATGTGAATTTCTCACATTACAGCCAGTTGCTGTAATGCAGCTAGCGCTGTCAGCATTTATGCAAACACTTGACAAATTGGCAATTTCAATGACTAATGAGCAGGACAGAGATGCTCATCACTATCATGTGTAGGAAACATCTTGTGCAGCTGAGCTGTTTTTTTGCACACGTCTAATAAGTTCATAAAACTTTTATTATCTGACATTTTTCTGTAGTTCTGTTCAAATACTTTCTTTGCTTTATTGACTGAAGGTGCTGGGTGACAATTGCTGCTAAAAATAAAATAAAAATTATCCTTGATTTTATTAAAATGACTATTTCCAATGTAAAAAAACTCAAACTGTAACATCACTGTATAGTCTACTCATTGAATCTTTGATGGAAGGAATAAATTTAAACACATTTAACACATACAGGTCTGCATTACACTATTTATAGTCCTAAAATACCCAATTTCCCAAAAAGTTGAGACACTGTGTAAATAAACACAGGATGCAATGATTCACAAATCTTCTAAACCCAGATTTTATTCATAATAGAAAAAAGAAAATATATCAAATGTTTAAACTGAGAAAATGTACCATTTTAAGAAAAAAAAAAAAAAAAAGGTTATTTCTCTGGTCGCCTGTCCAGGACAGCACTAGGGATAGGCTCCACCTCCGGAGGTAGGAAACACAAAATTTAAATCCATAAAGGGCGGCTTCCATCCCTCTTTCCAGTCTTTGTTTCCCCTCCACCGAAGGAGATTGGATAGGAGCTCTCCTTCCCCTGAGCCTAGGCAGGGCTGCCTAAGGAAGAGGGGGAAGGAGGTCTGCAGGCACCTGTAAGCAGGGATGGCAGACATCTAAGTCCCCCGGTCAGGCTGCAGAGAGCCGATACTGGCATCCTTCTCCGTGAATAGCCCGGGAAGGGCTGGCGTTCCCTGCACAAGGCTCACGGCGGTCTGCTGGCTGGATACTATGGTATCCCGCTATGAGTCCAGCGGAGGGCGGGCGTAGGCCTCGAGTTCCAGCCTGTGGAATGCAGGAGGAGAGCAGGACTTCTGGCACATTATTTCTGGTTCCGGCTCACACGGCAAGCATGGACGCCAGATACATGGCGGTTTATTTAAAAAACGCCAGAGACAGCAAGTGGACGGTCCTGATCCACAGCAGCAGCACGATGCTCCAGGAAGACAGTATTGATCTAGGAGAACCAAGTGGCAGTGGTCCTGGCCCAGCTCAGGTAGGCGGACACTGGGGTGCCTTTTGCCTACAGGGCTAGGGGGGTGATGGACTCAAAGCTAGCACTGTTTCCCCCTCCCCTTTAGTGAGACATGATCCACGCTAAAGAGTCATGTGAATCCCGTCAGCGGCTGGTGGGAGTGCCCATAGGTGTTGGTGACGGTACACCCACTGGTTGGCTAAGGTATCTGACAGCAGCTTGTCTTTGTTTTTTTCTTTCCTTTGCCTCTCTTCTCGCCTTCTCTTGTCTCAGGTTCAGCCCAAAGAACCAGAGAGGTCAGGGGGGAAGAAGAGGTGTCCGTCGTGTAGAAACAAATTCAAAGAAGGGTGGAACAAGCCCCTTTGTATACCCTGTATTGATAAATTGGTTTACAGGGAAAATTGATTTCTTGCGTTAAGAAATGAAGGCTATAAAGTCAATGCTATCGAACCTTGAAACCCCAAAACAACCAGCTGTAGTTCCTCCCCTCTGTTTCTGCCCCAGAGGAGGGTGACGAATCGGGGGGGGAGGAATCGGATCCTTTGGATAAGCCAAGTGAGACAGCATCATCTAAAGATATTCTGAGCCAAAGGACAAGTTCACCCAGATACAAGCTCTCGCTCCAGGAGGTGGATGCCTTATTGGGGGTGATCTACAAGACGCTAGATATCAAAGAAGAGCAGGCCTCCTTGTCCTTTCATGACCAGACGTATCAAACCCTGAAAGAGGACAAAAACAGGGTATTTCCGGTACACAGCGCACTGGCGGACAATCAAAAAGAAGTGGGTGGAACCGGAGAAAAAAACGATTGTTTCCTAAAAGCCTGAAGAGGAGATTCCCCTTCAGTGAGGATTCCGCCTGTATATGGAACAAAGTGCCCAAAGTGGACGCAGCTTTCTCCAAGTGTGCCAAATCAACGGACCTCGCCTTTGAGGACATGGGTTTTCTTAGGGAACCCATGGACAAGAGGATGGAGGTACTGCTGAAAAGGTCATGGGAAGTAGCCATGCAAAATTTAAAACCAGCAATGGCTACAATAGTAGCTTGTAAATTGGAGGTTTGGCTGGACCAGTTCCAAGGCCATATGGAAAGTGGGACCTCCAGGAAGGAAATTCTAGATTCCTTACCCATGCTGCACAGGGCATATATGGCAGACGCGTCTGCAGAGTCAGACAAGCTATCAGCAAAGACGGCTGCCCTAGTAAATTGCTCTCGCAGGGCTTTATGGTTAAAATCCTGGGTCGGGGGACCCGGCGTCAAAAAATAGGATTTTTATAACAGCTTACCTGTAAAATCCTTTTCTTGGAGTACATCACGGGACACAGAGCGACATAGTCATTACTAATGGGTTATATAGTTACCGTCAGGTGCTGGCACTGGCAACTTCCAAAACCGGAAGTACCCTCCCCTATATAAGCCCCTCCCATCCGGGAGCACCTCAGTTTTGTAGCAAAGCAATAAGTGTCCCCAAAGAGGGGCGGGAGCTCTGTGTCCCGTGATGTACTCCAAGAAAAGGATTTTACAGGTAAGCTGTTATAAAAATCCTATTTTCTTTCTCGTACATCACGGGACACAGAGCGACATAGTCATTACTAATGGGATGTCCTAAAGCAATGCCAAATGAGGGGGGGGATACACCATATATAAGCTGAGCGCTATCAGACATGAGGATCTTTTGCGGCCTGCAACCCACTGCGCCCAAAGGCGACATCCTCCTGACTTCTAACGTCCACCTGGTAGAACCTAGTAAACGTGTGTACTGAAGACCATGTTGCGGCCTTACAGACTTGAGCCAGGGAGGCCTGGTGATGCACTGCCCATGAAGTTCCAACTGCTCTCGTGGAGTGCGCCCTAACTTTGAACGGAGGCGGTCTACTTCTCAAGCTATAGGCTTGTATTATGACCTGTCGAATCCACTTGGCTAAAGTAGATTTTGACGCTGCCTGACCCTTTCTGGGGCCTTCCGGCAGAATAAACAAAGTATCCGTTCTGCGAATCTGAGCAGTGGCTTTTAGATAAGCTTTAACTGCTCTTACTACATCCAAAGAATGCAATAACTTTTCCTCTACCGAAGTAGGCTTGGGGAAAAAAGAAGGAAGAACCACATCTTGGTTCAAATGAAAACTCGATACCACCTTAGGAAGAAAGGCTGGATGAGGACGTAACACTACTCTGTCCTTATGGATAACCAGATATGGCTCCTTACAGGACATAGCTGCTAATTCCGATACTCTTTTAGCCGAACAAATGGCTACTAGAAAAAACAATTTCCTGGTGAGAAGCACTAAGGAAATATGCTGTAATGGTTCAAATGGTTGTTTCTGTAGAACCGACAGAACCAAGTTTAGATCCCATGGACATATGGGAATATTAACCGGAGGACTAATACGCATCACTCCTTGTATAAAGGCTTTGACTAGTGAATGCGAAGCCAAGGGCCTTTGAAAAAATATTGACAAGGCCGAAATCTGACCTTTGATAGTACTCAAGGCAAGCTTCCTATCTACAGCCCATTGTAGGAAGTCCAGAATTCTACCTATTACGTATTTACGTGGATGCCATTTCCTGGCCTCACACCAGGCGATGTACGCCTTCCAGATTCTATAGTAGATCTGCCTGGATACCGGTTTCCTGGCATTGATCATGGTAGACACCACAGCATTAGAGAGCCCTCTCCTTTTTAGAATGTGGGCTTCAATAGCCAGGCCGTCAAACCTAGGGCTGGTAAGGAAGGGTGGTATATCGGTCCCTGCGAAAGCAGGTCCGGACGATGTGGGAGGGTCCAAGGACTCCCCACAGACATTTTTACAATCTCCGCGTACCATGCTCTTCGGGGCCACGCTGGAGCCACCAGAATCACTGGTTTCTTTTCTACCCTGATTCTGCGGAGTAATCGAGGTAACAATTGTGGCGGTGGGAATGCATATATCAGCTTGAACTGATCCCAAGGGAACACTAGGGCATCCGAGCCGCACGCTAGGGGATCCCTTGTCCAAGAGACAAACCTGTCCACTTTCGTGTTGAACCTGGATGCTAGCAGATCTACATCCGGTGTTCCCCACCGCTGACATATTGTCCGGAAAACCTCGGGATGAAGGGACCATTCCCCTGGGCATAATTGTTGGCGACTTAGAAAGTCCGCCTTCCAATTCTCCACCCCTGGAATGAATACCGCAGATATGGCTGGGACATATCTTTCTGCCCATCTCAGGATGTAATTTACTTCCCTTTGGGCTGCACGACTCCTGGTGCCCCCCTGACGATTGATATATGCCACTGCTGTGGCATTGTCTGACTGAACTCTGACAGGGGACCCTTGGAGTTTGGATGTCCATGCTACTAGGGCATACCGGGCTGCTCGTATCTCTAAGAGATTGATGGGCAGGGCCTTTTCCGCATCCGACCATCTGCCCTGGAGAGACCATTGCTCCAGTACTGCTCCCCAGCCTAAAAGGCTGGCATCTGTAGTGACCACCTTCCAAGAAATCGGACTGAAGGATTTCCCTCTTTCCAGATTCCGGGGAACCAACCACCAACGGAGGCTTCTGCGAACGGAAGGGGACAAGGACATTGGTACGTCCAGAGCCTGAACTTTTTTGTTCCAGGCTGACAGTATGGCCCTTTGCAACTTCCTTGAATGGAATTGACCGTAGGGTACTGCTTCGAATGATGCCACCATTTTTCCCAGCAGCCTCATGCACAGGCGTATGGATGGCTGTCTTTTTGAACCCACTAAGTGGATCAAATCTCTCAAAGACGACCCCTTTTCTCGAGACAAGAAAATTTTTCTCTGGTCTGAATCCAGCCTTAGCCCCAAGTATTCCAGACTTTTGACTGGTTTTAGGGCTGACTTGTCTCGGTTGATAATCCAACCGTGATATTCCAGATACTTGATTGTCTCGTGAACAACCACTTCTAGTTTTTCCACTGAGTGGTCTATCAGCAACAAGTCGTCTAGATATGCCATTATCGTTACACCTCGTGTTCTTAGATTGGCCAATAATGGGGCCAGAATTTTTGTGAACACTCTTGGTGCTGTGGCCAGACCGAAGGGTAAGGCTCTGAACTGAAAATGGCGCCCTTCTACTGCAAAGCGTAGAAATTTTTGGTGGACTGGAAAGATGGGAATGTGCAAATAAGCATCTTTGATGTCGATCGTGGCTAACCAATCCTCCCCTTGTAGGGCAGTGGCCACCGATCGGATCGACTCCATCGGAAAGTCCTGATATACAGGAATTTGTATAGCCCTTTTTGAATTAATATGGGCCTCCCGTCCGCGTTTGCTTCGGGACTGTAAAGAGGTTTGAGTAAAACCCGAACCCTCATTCTTCCAGGGGAACCTCCATAATTACTCCTTGGAGCAATAGTTGTTCTAGTGCCAACAGGAGGGACTCTCTCTTCCGGGGATCCCTTGGCACGTTTGACCTCAAAAATGGGAAGGAGGAGAGTCTTTTAACTCCAAACTGTATCCCAAACCTACTGCGGAGAGCACCTATCTGTCTTGATCGTGTCCCGCCAGGTCTCTTTGCGAACAACTGGAGTCCTCCCCCCACCCGACTGAGTGGGGGCTTCAATGAATTTAACTTTGGGGGAGGTTTTGTACCTCCCCTGACCCAGGGTTTCTCATTACCCTGCTACTGTCCCTGTTTTTTACCCCCGGGATTTGACCGAGGAGGCCGTCGGAACTGTTACACAGCCGATGCCCCAGGGACTGGAGAAGCAGGCCCCTTAAAGAGGGACCTCTAACTCTGCTTTTAACCGGCAAGAGCGTATTTTTACCGCTGGAAATTTTCTGGATATATTTGTCCAGGTTTTCCCTGAATAAGCGTTCACCATGAAATGGGACGCTAACCAGCCATTCTTTACAGGGAGCTTCAGCAGACCAGTTTCTGAGCCATAGGAGCCTACGCATATGTACTATAGACAGCGTAAGGCGGGAGGCCTGATGGACTGAATCCTCTATGGCGTCAACCGCAAAGCCTAAGGCTCTAGGTAGATCAGCTAGGGCAAAGCCTGCTGATCTGTCAAGTCCCTCAAGACCTGTTTCAACTGATCCTTCACTGCTTAGCAGACCCCAATAGCTGCTACTGCTGGTTGTATCACCAAGCAGATTTTCATAAGGACTCCAATCTTTTATCTATTGGGTTCTTGAACATTTGGACATTATCCACTGGACATGTCAGTGATTTATACATACAAGAGATGGCTGCGTCCACTGTAGGGACCTTCCATTTTTTTTTTTTTTTTTTGATGAACTTATCCTCCATGGGATAGACCACCGGAAATCTCTTGGGGGAATAAATATTTTCTCAGGACGTTCCCAATCCTGGTAAATGAGCCCTTTCAGTAAAGGGTGAAGTGGAAAAGAACAAACAGTCTGGGGGCTTCTAGCGACCACAACGAGGATACAGTAGTGGTTGATGGTTCCGCAAGGTGCATTTTTAAATGCTGATCGGACCATGTTAGTCAGAGACTGAACCCATAATCTTTCAGCTTGAGATGCTGAGAAAAGGTTCCCCCACTGTTGATTCCTCTATAACAGAATCAACCTTATCCTGATCCCCTTCAGGCAGGTCGATCCCTGTATGGGACTGTTGCTCTGCTAACAGGCACTCTGAAGGAGGAGACGGAGATCGGGCGTGCTTTCCCTGACAGGGAGGCAGCGATAAATTTTGACAATCTCTCTCTAATCCTCCCAGAGCTGAGGAAAAAACCTCCTCTGTTACATACACAGGAGCAGGTGACTGAGGACAGCCACAGTACCAAGTACCCCTGCGGGGTCTCTACGGTCACTTACCTCTGAACTTCAGGGGAGACTGGTGCAGCAGGAGTATGCCCAAGATCCTCAGAGCCCGATGAGACCCCCTTCGCTTCCTGGAAGATTCAGTTCCGGAGCTACTGGACGGCATATTCCTAAGCCTAAAGCTGAGGTATTCCAGCCGTAATACACCACTTTTACTGAGAATAGTCTAGCACAATTGCTGCTATATCACAGTTGGTGTCTACTAATGTGCCTTTCTAGGGGATGCCTGTATCAACCGCTTGCTGTATGCCTTTAAATGTTGCCAGCTCTGTCTCTGTACTTCATAGCCAGCTTACTGCAATAATGTGGCTTTTTAAAAACCTGCTGGGACGCCCGCACATGCGCAGAAGCGCTGCGGCGCGCACAGAGCGTCATCCCCCAGGCCCCGCCCCTTTTTCCGGCCACCTCTATATATAGAGGCGCGTGCACGCGCACGCGCGCGGCCACGTGCGCCTCGGCGCTAATTTTCAAACATGGAAACCAGGGACAGGAGCCAGGGCCCCCTTTGCCGCAGGCCGGGGGATAGACGAACACTGCAACATGGCAGAGGAAACAGTTTCCTGTAGGAGAACTCACCAGCTGCCTGGACTTTGCTCTCTGAGAAGAAACTAGTCCATATGACAAGAAAAACATTCCACAGCGGCCTCTAGTGGACAAACACAGGTACCGCAGTTTAATATACTAAACATATATAAAAAAACATTCTTTTTTTTTTTTTTCTTGACCACCATTAAAAATTATTACATTTTTTTTTTTTAGTAGTTTACAGGCATGCACAGATATTAGCGGGAATACCGTTAGGTAACAGACAGAAAGACAAATTAGGCTTGGGGGTCCCCCAATAGAACCAAGTTCCTGGGGGCCCCCACTTACCTGTTCCCCGCCGCAGGACTTTGTTTGGTCCACAAAAGCCCAAACTTCACCTATCACGGCAGGCATTGTAATCAAACCTTCAGGGACCGGGTTCCCAAGGATTCCACTCCCCTGGACCTGTATAGCACCCTGCACAGAAAACATCTTGGTCGTGGGTATGACCAGAGCTCTGGATCCCAGGGTCCAGCTCTCCTAAGAGAAGCATTACAGGCAGAACCTTGCTCTTCTCTGCAAGGCCCGGGTACCGACCGTTTAGCTATGAAGCTTTTTTGGTCGGATCCGGAATAGCTTACTGAGGCCCAAAAGAACCTGTACGCAAGCTCAGTGAAAAACACATGTTTCTTCTTGGCCAACACCTTAGACACTGGCAAAAAACTGAGGTGCTCCCGGATGGGAGGGGCTTATATAGGGGAGGGTACTTCCGGTTTTGGAAGTTGCCAGTGCCAGCACCTGACGGTAACTATATAACCCATTAGTAATGACTATGTCGCTCTGTGTCCCGTGATGTACGAGAAAGAAATTAGGCTGTGTGGCAACCCATTTGAAGGAGACCTCTTGTTTTGACAAGATCTAGAAAAAGCTCTAGATCGTACTGCCGACAAGAAAAAAGGCTTTTCCTATAAGAAAGTCCCAGGGAAACGTTTTTTTCGCCCCCAAAGACAAGGACCATCACAGGGGCAGTCCCCTAAAGGGTCAACCTCTAAGATACAGTGGGGAAGGGGGTAGCAGAAAGGTGTCCTGTTTTCCTCTCCTAAGAAAAACACCAAACCCCAGTGACTTAGTTCCCGTGGGAAGGAGATTGGGGCACTTCCTCCCACAGTGGGAAAAGATTAACCCAAATGCATTTATACTGAGAATAATCAGGGAAGGCTTTTGAATCCAGTTTAAGGCCACTCTGCCGGCAAGGACGTTCGTAAACACGCCTCCCAGGCATCCTCAGAAGACGACAGCCTTGTTGTCACAAATTGGCAACTTGATAGACCACAGTTTCTACTCTCACGTTTTCGAGTTAAGGAAACCGTCGGGAAAATTCTGTCTAATATTGAACTTGAAGTCACTGAACAAATGGGTGATTTACAAGAAATTTCGGATGGAAATAATTTTTACGGTGAACTTCTGCCCCCGGATTGCTTCATGGCCTCCCTCTACCTGAGAGACGCTTATTTACATGTCCCGATCCACAAAGAATCGCAAACGTTTTTGAGGGTGGCAATCAAGTGGGGAAGCAGGTCTGACATTTCCACATCAGGGCCCTGCCATTCGGCCTGTCCTCATCCCCCAGGAATTTTACGAAAATCCTGGCTGAGGCACTGGCCCCCCTGAGACTGGAAGGAATATCAGTCATCCCATACTTAGACGACCTTTTTTTTTTGCACCCTCCGCGCTCCAATTACAAGGAGATCTGCGGGTGGCCATTTCCTTTCTGGAAAAGCTGGGGTGGTTGATAAACAGGGAGAAGTCGGACCTAACCCCAACACACTTACAGTACTTGTGGTTCTTGGTGAACTCGGTGACGCAGAAGATCCATCTCACAGAGGAGAAAGTAGAAAAAGTAAAAGGCGACAGCAGCCATTTTCATAACAATCTGGCAGTTTTCATGCGTTCAACCATGTCGGGTCTGGGTTTCCTGGCAGAAACAATCCCAGCAGTACCATGGGCAAGGGCCCATTTCAGGTGTCTCCAGGCCAATATCCTGAACAGCTGGGACAGAGCACAGGAATCGCTGGACACGACCTTCCACCTATCTCTAATGACCAAAAGGTCTCTGTGGTGGTGGAGGGACGAAGAGCACCTCATGCAGGGTCTACTATGAACTCTTCCGGTGTCCATCCATATCACCACAGACGCCAGTGCCTGGGGGGCCCACTGGGGGTCAAGCGTAGCCCAAGGGCGCTGGGAGAAAAAACACCGTCCCAAAGATCAGCCAACTGAAGGGAGTTCCAAGCATATATATATATACATATATATATATATATATATATATATACACACACACACACACATATATATATACATACATACACACACACACACACACACACACACACACACACACACACACATACATACACACACATACAGTACTGTGCAAAAGTTTTAGGCAGGTGTGAAGAAATGCTGTAAAGTATGGATGCTTTAAAAAAAATTGGATTTTTTTTGTACTCACCGTAAAATCCTTTTCTCTGACGTCCATGGACTGACACAGCATCTTCAATCTTGACAAAGTGGGTTACGTTCCTGCTCATAGGAGAGACTAGGCAGAATGTTAGATGTTTTAACATACATTCCATTACCAGAGCTGAACAGCCCTGCCAAGGGATCGGTCCCTCCGAACATAACCCTCCTCCCTGCAGCCAGCTGCCTCAGTTCGTATCAAAGCAGTACAAACCTAAAAATAGGAGGGGTGGATGCGGTGTCAGTCCATGGATGTCAGAGAAAAGGATTTTGCGGTGAGTGCAAAAAAATCCTATTTTCTCTTACCGTCCATGGACGGACACAGCATCTTCAATCTTGACAAAGTGGGACGTCCCAAAGCAGTGTCAAAGAACGAGGGGTGGGATGAGTATCAAGGAAAAAAAACAAAGTTCACCCCAAACAAGCAGAGCTCCGCAACTTTAAACAGCCGCCTGCAAAACCTTGCGGCCGAAGGAAGCATCAGAAGATGCACTCACATCAACCTTCTAAAACTTTGAAAAGGTATGTGCGGACGACCAGGTCGCCGCCTTGCACACTTGTGAAACAGACGCTTGATGTCGGAAAGCCCAGGAAGCACCAATTGCCCTGGTTGAATGCTCCGTAACCGGAAAGGGAGGCGCCCGCCCTTTAAGGGCATAGGCCATTATGACGGTCTGCCTGACCCACAGAGAAATGGTGGCAGACAAAACCGCTTGGCCCTGTTTAGGAACAGACACAAACAGCAAGTCAGACTTCCGAAACAAAGCCGTACCACGTCTAAAGAGTGAAGCGCAAACTCTCTGGGATGCGATGGACGAAGACATAAAGATGGAAGTACAACGTCCTCAGTAAGGAAGGCCGAGACCACCTTCGGGAGAAAAGAAAGCTGTGGGCGTAGCACCGCCTTATCCTTAGGGAGGACCCAGTATGGCGGTTTGCAAGACAAAACCGCTAATTCAGAAACCCTTCTGTCATAAGTAAAGGCTACCAGAAAAGCCACCTTCTGAGATAAGGTCAAGAGAGGAATCTCTCTGATGTTTTCAAAAGGAGGTTCTTGAAGAACAGAGGGCACCAATTCAAATCCCAAGGAGGAAGAGGTGTATTAATAGGGGGGGGAGCACATGGCGGACCCTCTGAACGAAGGTACTAATCAAGAAATGGCCCGCTAGCGGCCACTGAAAGAAAACAGCTAAAGCTGAAATCTGACCCTTAATGGTGCTTAAGCAAGCTTTTGGATCACACCATGCTGTAAAAATAGCAGGATCCTGGAAACGGAATACGTCCGTGGACGTCAATCCAGCTCCTCGCACAAAGCGATGTAGGCCTTCCAGGCACGGTAGTATCCCTTCCTAGAGGAAGAGTTCCGTGCCCTTAGCATGGTCGAAATGACCGAATCCGAGAGACCTAGTTTCCTCAGCACCTGGCTTTCAATAGCCATGCCGTTTAAAACCAGCGACTGCAAAACGGGATGAAGAATGGGACCTTGAGACAGAAGGTCCTCACGCAGTGGTAGCCTCCATGGAACGTCCGCCACTAGGCGCACAAGATCGGCGTACCAAGGACGCCGAGGCCAATCGGGGGCGGTGAGGATCACCGTTATTCCCTCGGCCTCCAACCTGCGAAGTAGTCGAGGAGGCAATTTCAGTGGAGGATAGGCATAAATCAGCCGATACCGACCCCATGGGGCCACCAACGCGTTTCATGCGTCTGCCCAGGGAACCCTGGACCTGGCCACAAAACTCGACATTGCGATCAGTCGAGAAGCCAGTCGGTCCACATCCGGCGTGCCCCACCTCCCACAAGGAGGTGAAACACCTCCGGATGTAAGGACCATACCCCCATATCCAACAGCTGGCGGCTCAGATAATCCGCCTGCCAGTTGTCTACACCAGGATTGTAAACGGCCGACAGAGCCGGCGCGCTTCTGTTCGCTCATCTCAGGAGGTGAGCGGCCTCGGATGCTGCAGTCGAGCTCCGCGTTCCCCCCTGATGGTTGACATAAGCCACAGCCGTGGCGTTTCCGACTAGATCCTGACTGAGTGCCCCTGTAGTCTCCTTGACCACGAGGAGAGACACAGTCTGATCGCCCGGAGAACCAGAACATTGATCAGCAGACGGGATTCGTCCGGAGTCCAAAGCCCTTGGGCTGACGAACTCCCCAGACTCCGCCCCAGCCCGTAAGACTGGCGGCCGTTGTGATCACAGTCCACTGGACAGGAAGGAACAACTTCCCTGACCGAAGGGCCGGGGCTCTAAGCCACCATGTCCGGGATGCCCTGACCAGATGACTCACCTGGATCTGACGATCCAGTGATAATGGAGACTTGTCCCAGCTGGATAGGATCTCCTTTTGAAAGGCTCTATTGTGGAATTAGACATACAGCACAGCCTCGAAGGAAGCCACCATGAGCCCCAGGACCCTCATGCAAAAACGGAGTGACGACCATTTGCGTGACGTCAGCACCAGTTCCGCAGATTGAAGAGTCTGCAATTATTTCAAGGGTAGAAAGACCTTCGTCTCCGAGGAGTCCAGGAGCAATCCTAGGTACTCCAGATGCTGAGTCGGAACCAGGACCGACTTCTGAATGTGCAGCAGTCAACCAAATTCTCGGAGGGCCTGACTGGCTATCAACACATCTTCCTCTAAACCTGAGCCAGAGCCTGCTCTCAGAAGACGATCGTCCAGATAGCCCACGATAGCAATGCCTCGCTGTCTCAGCAAAGCTAGAATCAGGGCAAGCACCTTGGTGAAAACCCGTGGTGCTGATGCTAAACCGAAGGGAAGAGCAACAAACTGATAGTGGTCGTCGCCTATCACAAAGCACAGAAACTTCCGGTGACCCGCGCAGATTGGGACATGCAAGTAGGCGTCCATGATGTCCAAGGACGCCAGAACATACCTCGGGTGGAGTGCAGCAATCACTGAGCGAATGGATTCCATGCGGAATCCTTGAACCTTTTACAAAGGCATTCAGGGCCTTGAGGTCCAGAATTGGACGGACTCCGTCCCTCTTTGGGACCACAATCTTTTTTTAATAAAATCCCTGAAACCCCTCCTTTGACAGTCCTGCCAAAAATACCCCGCACCTCAGCAAGTCCTGAACTGCCCCCAATAAGGCAGCCCGACGCGCTGGAAGGAGAGAGATGTGAGGGAAGAATCTGTCTGGTGGCCAGGAAAGGAACTCTATCCTGTACCCCGAGGTCACCACCTCGCATACCCACCGGTCGGAGATCCGGGAGGCCCACCGATCGGTGAACCTGCAAAGTCGTTCCCCCACCCCAGAGTCGGGCGGGGGCAAGACTTCATGCGGTGGCGGGCTTGGTAGCCGGCTTGTTCGGCTTACGTACCCAGGGACGCTTCTGTCCTCCAGCCGCACTCGTCAGTCTGGGAGAAATTTTTCCGTGGGCTCCGACTGACGAAAAAACCTCTTCTGTGTGGGGGAAAAAGTGCCCGGCTTACAGAGCGGCTCCCTCGCCTTAGTAGGCTGAGGAAGAAGGGTGCTCTTACCTCCCGTGACATTTTCTAATAATGTCATCCAGGGAAGCACCAAATAGTCTTTCGCCCTCAAAAGGTAAATCCGTCAGGAGCTTCTTAGAGACCAGGTCAGCAACCAGACATGGCGATGCAATACCACCGCAGACACTGAGGCCCTAGAAACTAAAGGGGGCAGCGTCCATAGTGGCATCGCACACAAACACCAGACCCTGCACCATTTGGTCGGCCAGTGCAATGCAATCCGGAGAAAGATTATGCTCCTGCACAGTCTGGTGCAAAATCTTAGCCCATGCCGGGAGTGTCTGAGACACCAGGGTCGCCGCTACAATGGGACATTGGTGAAAATGGCTCTGCTCACCACTTCCGACCTCCTATCAGTAGGGTCCCCAAAGGCAGGAGTCCCCTCAACCAGGAGAGTCGTGGCTTTATTCAACCGGGCGACCGGGGGGGGGGGTCGACAACCGGAGGAGAGGCCCATTTTTTTTAATCAGGCTCTCCTCAAAGGGGTACCAAACCCCCAGACGCTGTGAGACCACAAAGGTCTTCTGCTGTATGTCCCAACCCTGGTCAATGAATTTTGACAAAGAAAGGTGTATAGGGAAAAACCTTTTCAGAAGGATTAGCTTGAAAAGAACCAAAGGAGACTGCCCCCACCAGAGGTTCCTCAGCCGCAGCATCCAGCTTGAGAGTGTCCCTCACAGCATCAATGAGTTCACTAACAAGCGTCCTGTCATGTACTGACCCAGATAAGGCGTTTTCCCCACAAGGAATGTCCTGGTCAAAAAATATGCAAAAATTCAGAGCTAGGGTCCTGTGCCGCAGCAATGCCCATATCTGAATCAGAGCACTCTCCTGGAGATGGTGTGGGGAGAGGGCGCTTTTTAGCCCCCTTGCGCTCGCACGCCGCTTCCATCCTGGCAACAAATGAGTCCAGGATTGCCGACAACTGGTCCCTAGGGACCGCAGTTGATGACTCCATGATAACACAGCACCCTCTGAGACTGTCAAAATATGAGAAAAAAGTCCACACTTCAGCTGCACTGACTGTGGGGGGTTACCCAGGGGACTCACCAACCCAGATAGGACCGCGCGGTTCCGCTGCCTGTGTCCTGCTCCCAACGCGAGTGAGAAGACTGAGGAGAATCACGCCATTCTGAACATTAGAGGCCAAACTAGTACCGGAAAAGCGCGCGACTTCAACAAAATGGCTGCCGCTATTAAAAAGTGTGCCACAGCGTGTCCACGGCAAAATGGCCACCAATACAGTTTTCAATAGTAAGCGAAAAACATAGTAAAAATGGCGCCCGACGGCCAAGGCCAACACAAGGCCAAGGCTGACACAGACAGCACTCCCACACATAATGCAGACCCCCACTGGGGCAGAGTGACCCAAGGCACCCCCATTCAGCGCACGACAGAGTAATGACAGAGTAGCAAATACAAGGGGGGGACAGGGAAACCCCCCTACCATAGGAACACAGTATGTACTCACCTGCTGAGGCAGGGGAACCAGTACTTACCCGTCCAGCGAGGACCCACTTGTGTGTTCCTGACAGGTCTATCACAGTGCAGTACTGAGTAGCTGTCGGCCCGGCCCACTGAAAGATACAGCAGAACTGTTCAGTCATGTGTGGACCCTGGAGCAAAATAGCTCACCGCCCACCCCTGGAGCCGTGGGGTGTGTCGTGGACTGATCTCACGCAGAGAGGATCAGCACGATCGATGGTCGGACTGGGAAGACTACGAGGATAGCAACTACCCAACCTGTTGCCCAGCCGACTGTTGATAGAAGAATCTCAAAAATAAAATAATAAAATTCAAAAAGAATTGCTAGGCAGAAAAAAACTGAGGCAGCTGGCTGCAGGGAGGAGGGTTATGTCCGGAGGGACGGGGCTGTTCAGCTCTGGTAATGGAATTTATGTTAAAACATCTAACATTCTGCCTAGTCTTCTCCTATGAGCAGGAACATAACCCACTTTGTCAAGATTGAAGATGCTGTGTCAGTCTATGGACGGTAAGAGAAATATATAATTGTAATTGTTTATGTTTATCAATTTACAAAATACAAAGTAAGCAAACAAAAGAAAAATCAAAATCAATTCTTTTGTTTCAAACCAAGCATCAATGCCTACACTTGCACAAAGTCAGGGATTTTGTAGGATTAGAGTCAGGTGTTTTATTAACTAATTATACCAAGCAGGTGCCAATGATTATCAATTTCATATGTAGGTTCAGGCTGGGTTCACACTAGTGCGACACGACATCTGTCCTACTTTGGATCCGACTTTGCCCTGCGACATGAAGCCGACATATGTCCGACTTTCAATGAACGGGGATCCGACTTGGATCCCCGCCAATATCAGGCACTGTGTTTGGTATGAATCTTGAGGGGGAACTCCAGGCCAAATTTTAAATAAAAAACCGGCATGGGTTCCCCCTCCAGGAGCATACCAGGCCCTTGGGTCTGGTCTGGATTTGAAGGGGCGCCCCTACGCCGAAAAAACGGCATGGGGGTCCCCCCCAAAATCCAAACCAGACCCTTATCCGAGCACACAACCTGGCCGGCCGCAGGTGAAGAGGGGGGGGACGAGAAAGCGGCCCCCCCTCCCTCCTGAACCGTACCAGGCCGCATGCCCTCAACATGGGGGGTTTGGTGCTCTGGGGCAGGGGGGCGACCTGCGGCCCCCCACCCCAGAGCACCCTGTCCCCATGTTGATGAGGACAGGGCCTCTTCCCGACAACCCTGGCCGTTGGTTGTCGGGGTCTGCGGGCGGGGGGCTTATTGGAATCCGGGAGCCCCCTTTAATAAAGGGGCCCCTGGATCCCGGCCCCCCCACCCTATGTGAATGAGTATGGGGTACATCGTACCCCTACCCATTCACCTGGTGGAAAAAAATTGCAATAAAAAAACCACACAGCTTTTTAAAGTATTTTATTGCACAGCTCCGGGGGTCTTCTTCCGACTTCGGGGGTCTCCGGTGTCGTCGCCGCGCTCTCCGGTTCTTTCTTCTGCCAGGCCTCCGCTAACTTCTTTTTAGCTCTTTTGCTAACGGAGGCCCGGTCTTCTCCGTCGTCTCGTCCGGCTCTCCGTTGTCCTTCTGCCAGCCCCTCCACTAACTTCTTGGTAGCTCTTTTGCTAGTGGAGGAGCCGGTCTTCCCGTCGTCGCCGTCTTCTTCTCTCTTCTCCTCCTCGATGTTGACGCGTCGCTTCCTCCCGCTGTAATACTGGCTCTCCGCTCCGCATTAATATAGGCTTTTCATGACGTCACAGTCACATGTTCCGGGGCACATGGCCCCGGAGCATGTGACTGTGACGTCATGGGAACATGTGACTGTGACGTCATGGGAAGCCTATATTAATGCGGAGCGGACAGACAGTATTACAGCGGGAGGAAGCGACGCGTCAACATCGAGGAGAAGAGGGAAGAAGACGCCGACGGCGACGACGGGAAGACCGGCCCCTCCATTAGCAAAAGAGCTAAAGAAGTTAGTGGAGGGGCCGGCAGAAGGACAACGGAGAGCCGGACGAGACGACGGAGAAGACCGGGCCTCCGTTAGCAAAAGAGCTAAAAAGAAGTTAGCGGAGGCCCGGCGGAAGAAAGAACCGGAGAGCGGGAGAAGAAGAAGGCGACGTAGAAGACCGGGCCTCCGCTAGCAAAAGAGCTAAAAAGAATTTAGCGGAGGCCCGGCAGAAGAAAGAACCGGAGAGCGCGGCGATGACACCGGAGACCCCCGAAGTCGGAAGAAGACCCCCGGAGCTGTGCAATAAAATACTTTAAAAAGCTGTGTGGTTTTTTTATTGCAATTTTTTTCCACCAGGTGAATGGGTAGGGGTACGATGTACCCCATACTCATTCACATAGGGTGGGGGGGCCGGGATCCAGGGGCCCCTTTATTAAAGGGGGCTCCCGGATTCCGATAAGCCCCCCGCCCACAGACCCCGACAACCAACGGCCAGGGTTGTCGGGAAGAGGCCCTGTCCTCATCAACATGGGGACAGGGTGCTCTGGGGTGGGGGGGCCGCAGGTCGCCCCCCTGCCCCAGAGCACCAAACCCCCCATGTTGAGGGCATGCGGCCTGGTACGGTTCAGGAGGGAGGGGGGGCCGCTCTCTCGTCCCCCCCTCTTCCCCTGCGGCCTGCCAGGTTGTGTGCTCGGATAAGGGTCTGGTTTGGATTTTGGGGGGGACCCCACGCCGCTTTTTCGGCATAGGGGCGCCCCTTCAAATCCAGACCAGACCCAAGGGCCTGGTATGCTCCTGGAGGGGGAACCCATGCCGGTTTTTTATTTAAAATTTGGTCTGGAGTTCCCCCTCAAGAGCAGCACAGCACAAGTCGCATGCCAAAGTCGGATCATGCAAGACTGCGGTCCGACTTTGATCCGACTTCAATGATAGTCAATGGGCTGAAGTCGGATCAAAGTCGGACCGAAGTAGTACAGGGAGCATTTTCAAAGTCGGACCGACATGTGTCTGACCAGTTAAGACGGCTCCCGTAGGGAAACATTGATTTTCACACGTCATGCGACATGAGCTCCCAATGTCGGAGCGTTTGTCGCCCCAGTGTGAACCAGGCCTGAAACATTAGTCATTAACAGAAACAAAAACAGCTGTGTAGGAGGCTTAAAACTTGGCGAGTTTCAAAGCAGACTGGGGTTTCAAGATGTGCTGGTTAAGCTCTTTTGAAGAAGCACAAGGAAATGGACAACGCTGAGGACTGTAGAGGCAGTGGACAGCCAAGGAAACCTAATGCAGCAGATGGAAGACACCTCATGCTTACTTCTCTTTGACATTGGAAGATGCATCCGCACAGAACTGGCGGAAACCAGTGGGACCCAGGTACACCCATCTACCGTTTAGAGAAGTCTGGCTAGAGGTGGTCTTCATGGAGGAATTGCAGCCAAAAAGCCATACCTCAGACGAGAAAACCTGGCAAAGCGACTCAACTATGCACTAAAGCATAGGAACTGGGGTGGAGAAAAATGGCAGCAGGTGCTCTGGACTGACGAGTGAAAATGTGAAATATTTGGCTGTAGCAGGAGGCAGTTTGTTGGCAAAGGGCTGGAGAACGGTACAATAATGAGTGTCTGCAGGCAACAGTGAAGCATGCACTTTGCTTGCAAGTTTGAGGCTGCATCTCGGCGGAGTTGGAGTTGGAGATTTGGACAGGATCAATGCTGAGAAACACAGGCAGATACGTATCCATCATGCCATACCATCAGGGAGGAGTGTGATTGTTCCCAAATGTATCTGCATCAGGACAATGGCCCCAAACATACAGCCACTGTCATTAAGAACTATCTTCAGTGTAAAGAAGAACAAAAAGTCCTGCAAGTGATGGTTTGGCCCCTGCAGAGCCCTAATCTCAACATCGAGTCCGTCTAGGATTACATGGAGACAGAAGGATTTGAGGCAGCCTGGGTCCATAGAAGATCTGTGGTTGGTTCTCCAAGATGTCTGGAACAACCTACCTGCCGGTTTCATTTAAAAACTGTGTGGTAGTGCACCTAGAAGAATCAATGCTGCTTTGAAGGCAAAAGGGTAGTCTTGATTTGGAATTCGTTTCTGTTTACTTAGTTTTATCAATTAACAAAATGTAAAAGTATTAACACTTCTGTTTCTGAAAGCATTCTTAAAGCGGAGCTCCACCCAAAAGGGGAAGAACCGCTTGTCTGTTTCTCCCCCCCACCACCCCCTTTCCGATGCCACTTTTTGCCGAGTTTGGCACAGCAAACTCATCCGGAAGTTCGGCCCTCGCCATGTTTAACACAAAGAATGCGCAGCACGATTCGCGCATGCGCAGTAGGAAATCACTGTAAAGCCACAAGGCTTTACTGCCAGTTACCCTTACCCAGCACCCGAGTGCCGATTCAAGAATGGGCTTAGGTGAGGACACCACAGGATCCCTGGACAGGCAAGTGTCAAGTGTCCTAATAGTAAAAGTCAGCAGGCATAGTATTTGTAGCTGCTGATTGAATTTTTTTGGTGGTGGGGTGGGGGGCTACAGCTCCGCTTTAATATACAGCATTTTTTTTCACACCTGCCTAAAACTTTTGCACAGAATTGTAAGTATTTATGTATGTACTATAAGGAAATTAAACAAGTCTTCTAATATTTCTCTAGAATACCTTTCCCTGAAATGCCATAAAAGAGAGGAAAAACTTCTTAGAGCAAACCTCATTTTGTAAAACATACAAAACAAGCCTGATAAACAGAATCAGCTAACGGGTGAATTAATTACCATCCTTGTCCTATAAAGTAATGTGCTGCTTCATAGAAATTGCAGAAAATCCCAAAGGCACAGAGAGTACAAACAAGCTTCAAACGTTCTGGTGTGGACATTCTCAGATAAGCATTTCCAGTCAGCTCCCCAGTGAATGTAATAAGGCCAGCATGTGCTAGTATAGGTTGAGTGACATCCCTTAGTGTCCACTATCGCTCTTGCTGACAACAGCACACATTAATAATTAATGGTAAACTAACTTGGAAACTTTGATTTCATTTGTTTGACTTAACATTTATGTGTTCCTGCACCTTACTGTAATTTTATACCTTGCAGGTAAAATACAGTCCGCAAAAGCATCCACAATCAGGACATAACCCTTTCTCCTTCTTTTATATTTTATAAGAAAAACAGGAATTGGCAAAATGTTTTCACAGAGATTTTACAACTTGAAAAATCTTGTCTTAGAAAAAAAGTAGTGAGAGCATTCACGCAACAAAAACTGCATGATCAATCAATTGTCTTCATTGGAACACAAAACACGCAATGAAAGCAAGCACACAAACCATTTTAGTTGCACAACCAACAATGAAGCATGGGACATAGTACATGCTTCAAAACTGAAAAATCGCAAGCAATCAGCAGTTTGGTTCTTAATTGACTTCAACTGTGAGACACGATAAGCGGTAAGCTGTAGTAAAATTTAGCAATTTCATGCAATTTTTGGTCTTTGATTTTTCTTGGTGCAGATAGACTCTGAAAATGTTGTGGCATATGCTGCAGAACTTAGTAAATGGGGTGAGACTTCAATCTGTAAAGAATACTCAATCACATGCAAGGAAAAAATAAAAAATAAACATTTTTGCTTGCATATGATTGAAAGAAGGAAGGAAATCAGCAGAGCTTCCCCTCATTTACTAATCTCTGGAGCAAAAGCCCTTGCAGAATGCAACTGCATTTGCAAAGTGCGCAGTCTATTTGCCTTTAGTAGATTAACTCCAAAGACTGCAATGACAGTCAACATTTCAGGAAAGCATTCCTTAACCGCTTGCCGACCAGTCGCCGTCATTGTACTGCGGCAGGTGGGCACATTCCCACGAACTGTCGTAGCTGTACGTCGGTCCCATTAAGCGGGGTTAGCAGGTGCGCGCCCGCTGCACTACGGGGGTGCCGATGTGCGTGGCCGGCGGTCGCGGGCACAAGAGCCAGAACAGGGACGTGTGTGTGTGTTTAAACACACAAATCCTAATGCCTTAAGGCCCCATGCACACGAGACGCAGGTGCAAACTCTGCTGAACACACGTTTTTAAACTCTGAAACCGGCGTTTAAAAACGCGCGTTTGGCCGCGTTTGCAGCCGCGTTTATTGGCGTTTAGCTGCGTTTTACCGCGTTTGCGTTTATAAGCGTTTCATCATAAGACCCTCCCTAAGCTCAAAAAACAGTAAATTTTAACCATTTCAGCCAGTTTGTGAGACCAGAGTGAGTAGCAGCAGCTGAGAGAGCAGCAGTGTACTTGTATTTAGCGTATTACCTGCCACGTCACCTGGCCACGTTACCTGCCATGTCACCTAGCCACGTCACCTGCCACAAGTTGTGGATTGTCCACTTGCCACGTCACCTGGCCACGTTACCTGCCACGTCACCTAGCCACTTCACCTGCCACAAGTTGTGGATTGTCCATTAGCCACGTCACCTGGCCACGTCACCTGCCACAAGTTGTGGATTGTCCACTTGCCACGTCACCTGCCACGTCACCTGGCCACATCACCTGGCCACGTTACCTAGCCACGTCACCTGCCACAAGTTGTAGATTGTCCACTTGCCACGTCACCTGACCACATCACGTGTCACCTGGCCACGTCACCTGCCACAAGTTGTGGATTGTCCACTTGCCACGTCACCTGGCCATGTTACCTGCCACGTCACCTGGCCACGTCACCTGGCCACGTCACCTGACACGTCACCTGCCACGTCACCTGGCCATGTCACCTGCCACAAGTTGTGGATTGTCCACTTGCCACGTCACCTGGCCACGTCACCTAGCCACTTCACCTGCCACAAGTTGTGGATTGTCCATTAGCCACGTCACCTGGCCACGTCACCTAGCCACGTCACCTGCCACAAGTTGTGGATTGTCCACCTGCCACGTCACCTGGCCACGTCACCTGCCACAAGTTGTGGATTGTCCACTGGCCATGTCACCTGGCCACGTCACCTGCCACAAGTTGTGGATTGTCCACTGGCCACATCACCTGGCCACGTCACCTGGCCACGTTACCTGCCACAAGTTGTGGATTGTCCACGTCACCTGGCCACATCACGTGCCACGTCACCTGGCCACGTTACCTGCCACGTCACCTGGCCATGTCACCTGCCACAAGTTGTGGACAATCCACGTCACCTGACACAAGTTGTTGATTGTCCACTGGCCACGTTACCTGCCACAAGCTGTGGATTGTCCACTTGCCACGTTACCTGGCCACGTCACCTGGCCACGTCACCTGACACAAGTTGTTGATTGTCCACTTGCCACGTTACCTGCCGCAAGCTGTGGATTGTCCACTTGCCACGTTACCTGCCACAAGTTGTGGATTGTCCACAATGCAATGCAAGCAATTACAGTTTTCTTTTATATTTTTTAATAGTTTTTCATCATTTGCCATCATTTTTGAGATTTCTAATGTTAAAAAATAGGTCACCTTTAAAAACGCTTATAAACGCAAACGCGGAAAAACGCCGGTACCGCGTTTAGCAGCGTTTAGCGTCTGAAACGTGGAAAACTTTTGCGTCTGAACCCATTTTTTTGCTTCTGAAAAAACGAGGTTAAACGCAACTGCTTGTAAACGCCAAAAAACGAGAGTGTGTGCATGGACACATAGGATAACATTGAATGGGTTCAGAGGCAGTTGAAAAAAGCGTCCAACTGCCTCTGAACGCGCGTTCAACAGCAAATAACAGCGTCTCGTGTGCATGGGGCCTAAAGGGGTTGTAAAGGTTCGTTTTTATTTTCTAAATAGGTTCCTTTAACCTAGTGCATTGTTGGTTCACTTACCTTTTCCTTAGATTTCCCTTCTAAATGTTTTTTTTCTTTGTTTTCTTTGTCTGAATTTCTCACTTCCTGTTCCTCCTCAGTAAGCTGTTCTGGCTGACTCCACACCACTCGGATGATGGTGTGAAGTTTAGTGGGGAGAAACAGGAAGTGAGAAATTCAGACAGAGAAAAAAAACATTTAGAAGGGAAATCTAAGGAAAAGGTAAGTGAACCAACAATGCACTAGCTTAAAAGGAACCTATTTAGAAAATAAAAAACAAACCTTTACAACCCCTTTAACATTTTTTACATTAATGCAAAAAATGCATGAAGGTAAAACATATTTAAACTTTAGAACCACTTTAAGCAAAGACTTAATCCTGATAGATTTTTCCAACACAAATCAGTTTTCCAACACAAATCAGTTTTCCAACACAAATCAGTTTTCCAACACAAATCAGTTTTCCAACAAGCAAAACACAGTAAACCATAGCAACCAAACAAACAGAAGTTAATGTGATGTAATATCAGTAAATGAACACCTAATTAGTTGCTATGGATTAACACACTTTTCTCTTCTCTATTTCTTTATGGTGCCTACTAACATAAGCATGTTTATGTATGAATACACTGGATGAAGATTTAATTTAGCCATGTAGAATACAATCATACACCTATCTACATATGCAACACAAGTTCAATAACTTTGTGCAGCCTAATGGGTGCCATTAATTTGATTTTAAGAAAACTTTATCAATTCCCATTCCAATAATGCCATTTCCCTGTTCTCTTAATTTCTGAACATATGCATTCAGAGTATCCACTCACAGTTTTGCCAACAAAAAAGGGAGAAGGAAAAGAACATTTTTTTAAAATTAAAATTTACTGTATTGGATTGCCCTCTACTGGTGAATTTTGGAAGTTACAAGCCAGATAAAAGTAGGGCACCTTTATTCCAGAAAATCATTACCCAAAGTATTCAAAAGGCTAAAAAAAAAAAAAAATGATAAGAGTAAACAATGAATGCTGTTTTTTTGCTAAACTTTCCAACTTCTCCCTCTATTGCGGGATAGTAAATAAAAGATAAAAAAAGGGTGTAGGGAATATATTCTCTAATGATCTTCTGCCCTAAAATACTACAACGCAATGAACGAATGCTTCAAATTCCTTTATTTTTATTCAGGGCCATATTGCTATTTATTATATTTACAGTACATTTCAGTCCAAATTGATCAAGTAAATTAAGAAGCAAAGACTTAAAGCATTTGCTACCTCAACACTTGCTATTCCTGATATGTGTCTGCTGTACCATGTGTACTGGTATGAGAAAGTATCCTGTTCTCTTCGTATTGCTTCCTTTGTGTGAAATTCCTGCCAGTCCCTCAGCTTTTCTAATAAAAACTGACCACACTAAGCAGGAGAGCAGTGTAGTCAGTTCTCTAAATATTCTGGTAACTCCGTGTGCTCTCCTCCAATGATCAGACTTGTCCTGACATGACCCCTCTCCTGCACAGGCATTCACTGGGAAGCTCAGTGTGCTGCTGCTTCTCCTCCCCCCAGCTCTTATGCAGCTGAGAACATAGGAAATGTGATCATTTATAAAAAAATATATATAAAATAAAAAAGGTATATATATATATATATATATATATATATATATATATATTAGACCTATACAAAAATATTTTGCCTTTCATTTATATTTTAAACTGAATGGGTTGTTTTACAAAGTGATCGTTTACAATCACTTTAATCTTTAACACAAAGGGATTAACCACTTAAGCCCCGGACCATTTGGTAGCTAGAGGACCAGAGGTGAATTCAGAATTTTTCACTGCGCTGCTTTAACTGTAAATTGTGCGGACATGCAATGTTGTACCCAAACGAAATTTGCGTCCTTTTCTTCCCACAAATAGAGCTTTCTTTTAATGGTATTTGATTGCCTCTGCGATTTTAATTTTTTGCAATATAAACGGAAAAAGACCGAAAATTTTGAAAAAAAATGATATTTTCTACTTTTTGTTATAAGAAGAATCTAATAAACTCAATTGTAGTCATACATTTAGGCCAAAATGTATTCAGCCACATGTTTTTAGTAAAAAAAATGTCAATAAGCGTATATTTATTGGTTTGCGCAAAAGTTAGAGTTTACAAACTAGGGTACATTTTCTGAAATTTACACAGCTTTAAATTTATGACTGCCTATCTCATTTCTTGAGGTGCCAAAATGACCGGGCAGTACAAAACCCCCCAAATGACCCCATTTTGGAAAGTAGACACCCCAAGGAAATTGCTGAGAGGCATGTTGAGCCCATTGAATTTTTTATTTTTTTGTCCCAAGTGATTGAATAATGACTAAAAAAAAAAAAAAAATTAAAAAAAGTTGTCACTAAATGATATATTGCTCACACATGCCATGGTTATATGTGGAATTTCACCCCAAAATACATTTTGCTGCTTCTCGTGAGTACGGGGATATCACATGTGTGGGACTTTTTGGGAGCCTAGCCGCGTACGGGACCCCGGAAACCAAGCACCGCCTTCAGGGTTTCTAAGGGCGCAAATTTTTGATTTCACTCCTCACTACCTATCACAGTTTCGAAGGCCATAAAATGCCAAAATAGCACAAAACCCCCCCAAATGACCCCATTTTAAAAAGTAGACACCCCAAGGAAATTGCTGAGAGGCCTGTTGAGCCCATTGAATATATTTTTTTTTGTCCCAAGTGATTGAATAATGACAAAAAAAAAAAAAAAAATTACAAAAAGTTGTCACTAAATGATATATTGCTCACACATGCCATGGTTATATGTGGAATTTCACCCCAAAATACATTTTGCTGCTTCTCCTGAGTACGGGGATACCACATGTGTGGGACTTTTTAGGAGCCTAGCCGCGTACGGGACCCCGAAAACCAAGCACCGCCTTCAGGATTTCTAGGCACAAATTTTTGATTTCACTCCTCACTACCTATCACAGTTTCGAAGGCCATAAAATGCCAAAATCGCACAAAACCCCCCCAAATGACCCCATTTTGGAATATAGACACCCCAAGCTATTTGCTGAGAGGAATGGCGAGTATTTTACAGCTCTCATTTGTTTTTGAAAATGAAGAAAGAAAATATATATATATATTTTTTTTTCAATTTTCAAAACTTTGTGACAAAAAGCGAGATCTGCAAAATACTCACAATACCTCTCAGCAAATAGCTTGGGGTGTCTACTTTCCAAAATGGGGTCATTTGGGGGGGTTTTGTGCTATCTGGGCATTCCATGGCCTCCGAAACTGTGATAGGCAGTGAGAAGTGAAATCAAAAATTTACACCCTTAGAAAGCCTGAAGGCGGTGCTTGGTTTTTGGGGTCCCGTACGTGGCTAGGCTCCCAAAAAGTCTCACACATGTGGTATCCCCGTACTCAGGAGAAGCAACAGAATGTATTTTGGGGTGTAATTCCACATATGCCCATGGCATGTTTGAGCAATATATCATTTAGTGACAACTTTGTGCAAAAAAAAAAAAAAAATTGTCGTTTTTCCGCAACTTGTGTCAACATATAAAATATTCCATGGACTCGACATGCCTCTCAGTATATAGCTTGGGGTGTCTACTTTCCAAAATGGGGTCATTTGGGGGGGGTTTTGAACTGTTCTGGCATTTTATACACAACATTAGGAAGCTTACATCCACTCTTCTAACCACTTGAAGACAAAGCCCTTTTTGACACTTTTTGTTTACATGAAAACATTTTTTTTTTTGCAAGAAAATTATGTTGAACCCCCAAACATTATATATATTTTTAAAGCAAAGGCCCTACAGATTAAAATGGTGGGTGTTGCATTTTTTTTTCTACACAGTATTTGCGCAGCGATTTTTCAAACGCATTTTTTGGGTTAAAAAATACACTTTTTTTAATGCACTAAAACACACTATATTGCCCAAATGTTTGATGAAATAAAAAAGATGATCCTAGGCCGAGTACATAGATACCAAACACGACATGCTTTAAAATTTCGCACAAACGCGCATTGGCGACAAACTACATACATTTTTAAAAGCCTTTAAAAGCCTTTACAGGTTACCCCAGTAGATTTACAGAGGACGTCTACTGCTAAAATGATTGCCCTCGATCTGACCTTCGCGGTGATACCTCACATGCATGGTGCAATTGCTGTTTACATATGACGCCAGACCGACGCTTGCGTTCGCCATTGGGCAAGAGCAGGGCAGGACAGGGGCTTTTTTTTTTTTCTTTTTTTTTTTTATTATTAATATTGCTTTTTTATTTTTTCTTTAAATTGTTCCTTCCAAGTATTTTTTTTTTTTTTTACCATTTTTATTGTTATCTCAGGGAATGTAAATATCCCCTATGATAGCAATAGGTAGTGACAGGTACTCTTTTTTTGAAAAAACTGGGGTCTTCTAGACCCTAGATTTTTCCTCTGCCCTCAAAGCATCTGACCACACCAAGATCAGTGTGATAAAATGCTTTCCCAATTTCCCAATGGCGCTTTTTATATCCGGGGGGGGGCATTCCCTCCCACTGCTTGTAAAAGCAGTCCAGAGGCTAATTAGCCGCTAGGATTGCTTTTACATGAAAGCCGGCCGCAGGCTGAACAGAATGATACCAAGATGATACCTAAACCCGCAGGCATCATTCTGGTATAAACATTCAAAGTCCAGCAACATACCAGTACGTTGCTGGTCCTTGTTGGACATGTATTGTAATCTTTTTATTTCATGCAGCCAGTTGGCTGAACGAAAAAAAAGATTGATCGGTGGGTATGCCCACCATTAGAATACCGCCCTTCATCCACCCACTTCCAATGATGGGCATACACGCACCATTTATATATGCCGAAGCATGGGGGCATCCTCCCGCAAAAAAGTTATGCCACACACACATGGTCGGACTTTTCCACGGGCAAGCCTCCGTCGGAATTTCGACCGTATGTACGCGGCATTAGGAGCAAAATCGCTCCTCCGCCCCTGCTGCCCCAATGCTTCGGCATATTTGCTTTTTTTTTTTAACTGTGGTGGTGAAATCACCTCCTACAGCACTGGAGTCGCAGGGATCAGGCCTGTCTCTGCGAATGCTGCAGTTATGTGTGTTTTTGTTTTGTTTTGTACGTGACAGTGATCGATCGATACTGCACTTGGGTGGCCTGGGCTGGACGGAGGGGCAAAACGCAGGTGCCAGCAGGTATCTGGGCTGATCCCGCTAACACTGCGTTTTTGGGAACCCTAAACTGCTGGGGACGCTAGTATAGATCTGATCAGATCAGATATTGATCTGTTCAGATACTATACCACTAAGGGGGGTGTATGCTTCACGCGTGGGTGTTAGCGTTACTGGCACTAACCTGACGCTCCCTGGGGTGTGACTCAGACCCTCTCTGACGCTAAAACCTAATTGATATCACCCGCCGGGCGATCAGGGGGTTAAACCTTTATTGAGTTATATACACGGCGGGTGCCCTGACACTATAAAAAGCAAACTAACTAACCAGCGTCACCCGTAAAACTTATATGGTGATCACTGGTGAAAGGGTTAACTAGGGGCAATCAGGGGGTTAAAACCTTTATTAGATAATATATGGGGGTACCTGACGCTATAAAAACCTGCGGCGAACCTAAAAAAAATTACCAGCTACCGATCTGCATCACCGACACTAAGACAGCGTTTAGAAAAACAATTGCTTAGCGACAGTGGTGATAGGGGGTGAAAGGGTTACCTGGGGGGCGATCAAGGGGGTTAAACCTTTATTAGATAATATATTGGGGTACCTGACGCTATAAAAACATGCGGCGAACCGAAAAAAAATTACTGGCTACGATCTGCATCACCGACACTAAGACAGCGTTTAGAAAAACAATTGCTTAGCTACAGTGGTGATTGGGGGTGAAAGGGTTACCTGGGGGGCGATCAAGGGGGTTAAACCTTTATTAGATAATATATTGGGGTACCTGACGCTATAAAAACCTGCGGCGAACCTAAAAAAAATTACCGGCTACTGATCTGCATCACAGACACTAAGACAGCGTTTAGAAAAACGATCGCTTAGTGACAGTGGTGATAGGGGGTGAAAGGGTTACCTGGGGGGCGATCAAGGGGGTTAAACCTTTATTAGATAATATATTGGGGTACCTGACGCTATAAAAACCTGCGGCGAACCTAAAAAAAATTACTGGCTGCCGATCGGCATCACTGACGCTAAGACAGCGATCAGAAAAATGATCGCTAAGCGACAGTGGTGATAGGCGGTGAAAGGGTTATCTGGGGGGTGATCAGGGGGTTAAACCTTTATTGGGGGGGTTAGGGGGCTACACTGGACCTAAGACTAAACTTTGGTGACACTTTTACAGTCACAAATGTCACTGATTGCAGTGATCACTAAATAAATGGTCACTGCAATCAGTGACACTGTGACTGGGGGCTGGGGGGGTGATCTGGGGGGGCGATTTATGTCCCTATGTGTCCTGGTGTCAGTGTAGTGTTGTGTGCACTGACCTGATATCTTCTCTTGTACGGCGCTCGGTATATGTGAGCGCCGCACCAGAGATGACATCACTTCCTCCTGCTCCCTCTGTCTGACACAGACAGAGGGGGCATTTCCATTCGCCGGGAGCGATCGCGAGGGGGTGGCCAGAAACGAATGGCTGCCCCCTCATCCCGGAACGCTCCCGGACACTTAGCCACCACTCACTGTATAGGAGGGGGGTCCGATCGGACCCCCCAACTGTACAAAGGCAATCACGTATGCTCTACGTGATTGTGCCTGTCGGTGCCATTCTGCCGACGTATATATACAGTGAGCGGTCGTTAAGTGGTTAAAGAGGAAGTAAACCCACTTTGAAAAAATAAAATAAAACCACCACCTACAAGACAAAAGGCATATCATAATAGCTCATTATGCAATACTCGCCTCAGATCGAAGCCCCCGCAGCAGACATCTCTCCCTGGGGTTACTTTCGGTTATCGTGGCTCCGGCGCTGTGATTGGCCGGAGCCGCAATGACGTTTACAACCACTTTAAGACGCAATTTACAGGTTAGAGCGCTATTGTTTGAAGTTTGTGTCTCTTGATTAGAAGAGCCCTTGGCATTACCCTAGTATCAACTGAGTTAATTAAAGCACACGTGTCATGGGAAAAATAGGATTTTTGTACTCACCGTAAAATCCGTTTCTCTGGCATCCATGGACTGACACAGCGTGTCTTATACACCTTTACACGTGGGTTATGTCCCTGCTTGCAGGAGAAGACCTAGGCAGAATGTGAGATGTTATACATACATTCTAAACAGCCAGAGCTGAACAGCCCCGCCCAGGGGGGCGGTCCCTCCGGACATAACCCTCCCACTGCAGTCAGCAGACCTCAGTTCGTAACAAAGCATTACAAACTTAAAAAGAAGGGTGGGTGCTGTGTCAATCCATGGATGCCAGAGAAACGGATTTTACGGTGAGTACAAAAATCCTATTTTCTCTTGTCATCCATGGACTGACACAGCGTGTCTTATACACCTTTACACGTGGGATGTCCCAAAGCAGTGTCAAGAGGGATGGGAGCAGTATAAATGGAAAACCAAAAACTTCACTCCAAACAAGGCAGAGCTCCTCAACGGAGGAGTTGCAACATCAAACAGCGGCCTGCAACACCTTGCGGCCGAAGGAAGCATCCGAAGATGCAGCCACATCAACCTTATAAAACTTAGAAAAGGTATGAACAGACGACCAGGTCGCCGCCTTGCACACTTATGCAACCGACGCTTGATGTCGGAAAGCCCAGGAAGCACCAATTGCCCTGGTGGAATGTGCCGTAACCGGAAAGGGAGGCGCCCGCCCCTTGAGAGCATAAGCTTGAATGACGGTTTGTCTGATCCACCTAGAAATGGTGGCAGACGAAACCGCTTGGCCCTGTTTTGGACCAGAGACAGCCACAAATAGTGAGTCAGACTTCCGAATAGAAGCAGTAGCAGACAGGTACACCCGCAAGGCTCGTACCACATCCAAAGTGTGTAGCGCAAACTCTCTGGGATGCGATGGGTGAGGACACAAGGACGGGAGGACAATGTCCTCGTTTAAGTGGAAGGCCGAGACCACCTTTGGCAGAAAGGAAGGTCGCGGACGTAACACCGCCTTATCCTTATGGATGATCAAAAAGGGCGACTTGCAGGACAAGGCCGCCAATTCAGACACTCGTCTAATGGAAGTAATGGCCACCAAGAAGGCCACCTTCTGAGACAAAGTCAAGAGGGGAATATCTCTAATATTTTCAAAGGGAGGTTCCTGGAGGACCGAGATTCGTGGGCGCCAGTCCAGCTCTTCGCACATGGCGATGTAAGCTCTCCAAGTACGGTGATAGATCCTTCTGGAGGAAGACTTCCGTGCCCTTAACATGGTCGAAATGACCGAATCCGAGAGACCTCGGTCTCTCAGCACCTGGCTTTCAATAACCATGCCGTTAAAACCAGAGACTGTAAAGCAGGATGAAATATAGGACCTTGAGACAGAAGGTCCCCCCGTATCGGTAACCGCCAGGGAACGTCTGCGACGAGACGTACCAGATCGGCGTACCAGTGACGCCGAGGCCAATCCGGAGCAATGAGGATCACCAGAATTCCCTCGGTCGCTACCCTGCGGAGCAGGCGAGGGAGCAACTGCAGCGGAGGATAAACGTATATCAGGCGATACTGACCCCATGGGGCCACCAACGCATCCGAGGGATCCGCCCAGGGATCCCTGGATCTGGCCACAAACCTCGACACCTTGCGATTGAGTCGAGAAGCCATCAGGTCCACATCCGGCGTGCCCCACCGTCTGCAAAGGAGTTGAAAGACCTCCGGGTGCAAGGACCACTCCCCCTGGTCCAGCGTCTGGCGACTTAGATAGTCCGCCTGCCAATTGTCTACGCCCGGAATGTAGGCGGCCGACAGAGCCGGCACGCTTCTTTCGGCCCACCTCAGGATGCGGGCGACCTCGGAAGCCGCAGCTGAGCTCCGAGTCCCCCCTTGATGGTTGACATACGCCACTGCTGTGGCGTTGTCCGATTGTATCCTGATGGAGTGACCCTGTAGTTTCTCCGACCATGAGGAGAGGCACAGTCTGATTGCCCGTATCTCCAGCACATTGATCGGTAAGAGGGCTTCGTCCGGATTCCAAAGCCCTTGGGCCGACAGGACTCCCCAGACTCCCCCCCAGCCCGTCAGGCTGGCGTCCGTCATGATCACCGTCCATTGGATGGGGAGGAACGACTTCCCGGACCGAAGAGCCGGGGACCTCAACCACCACGTCAGGGACGCCCTGACCAGGTGACTCACCTGGATCTGAAGATCCAAGGACAACTGGGATTTGTCCCAAGTGGACAAGATCTCTTTCTGTAAGGCCCTGGTGTGCGCTTGGGCATAAGGAACGGCCTCGAAGGAGGCCACCATGAGTCCCAGGACTCTCATGCAAAAGCGGATTGACGACCATTTTCGGGACGTCAGCACCCGTACTGCAGACTGAAATGTCAGTAGTTTGTCTGGAGGTAGGAAGACTCTTGCTTCCAAGGAGTCCAGAATCAGACCTAGATACTCCAGACGCTGAGTCGGGACTAGAACCGACTTCTGAACGTTCAGGAGCCACCCAAACTCCCTGAGGGTCTGACTGACGATAGTCACACTTTCTTCCAATTCTGAGCCACTGTCTGATCTTAGAAGGAAATTGTCCAGATAGCCCACGATAGCAATGCCTCGCTGTCTCAGCAAAGCTAGGACCGGAGCAAGCACCTTGGTGAACACCCTCGGTGCCGAGGCCAGGCCGAAGGGAAGAGCCACAAATTGATAGTGGACTTCGCCGACCGCAAAGCGCAGAAACTTCTGGTGGCTTGCGCAGATCGGAACATGCAAGTAGGCGTCCTTGATGTCCAAGGATGCCAGAAAATCCCCTTGACGGAGTGTAGCGACCACCGTGCGAATGGATTCCATGCGGAATTTTTGCACCTTCACGAAGGCATTCAGGGCCTTGAGGTCCAGGATCGGCCGAACCCCGTCCTTTTTTGGAACAACAAACAGATTCGAGTAGAACCCCTGAAACCTCTCCTGGGACGGAACCGGCACAATTACTCCGGACCCGATCAAATCCTGTACAGCCCCCAAGAGGGCTGCCCGACGGGCAGGAAGGAGAGGGAGATTTGAGGGAAAGAATCTGTCTGGGGGCCAGGAGCGGAACTCTATTCTGTATCCTGAGGTGACCACCTCGCACACCCACCGGTCGGAGATCCGGGAGGTCCACCGATCCGTGAACCTGCGAAGTCGTCCCCCCACCCCAGAGACGGGCGGGGGCAAGACTTCACGCAGAGGCGGGCTTGGGAGCCGGCTTGTTCGGCTTACGCACCCAGGGGCGCTTGTGCCCGCCAGCCGCACTGTTGTCAGTCTGGGATGGCTTACCCGTGGACTCTGACGGACGAAAAAAAAACCTTTTTTGCTGGAAAGCAAGGACCCGGTTTACGTCGGGCCTCCTTACCCTTGATAGTTTGAGGAAGGAGAGTGCTTTTACCTCCCGTGACATCCTTGATGATGTCATCCAGAGCAGCACCAAAAAGTCTACCACCCTTAAAAGGTAGATCCGTCAGGAGCTTCTTAGAGGCTAGGTCAGCAGACCAGCATTTCAACCAGATGAGACGACGCAATACCACCGCCGAGACAGAGGCCCTGGATATTAAAGGGGCCGCGTCCAACGTGGCGTCGCACACATATATCAGACCCTGCACCATCTGGTGGGCCAGAGCAATAGTGTCTGGAGGAAGGTTATACTCCTGCACAGTTTGGTGCAAAATTTTTGCCCATTCCGTGAGTGTCTGAGACACAAGGGTCGCCGCTACTACGGGCCGTAGGGCGGATCCCAACAAGGCGAACATGGCTCTACTCACCACTTCTGACCTCCTGTCAGTGGGGTCCTTAAACGCAGGAGTCCCCTCCATCGGGAGAGTGGTGGCCTTGTTTAAACGGGCGACTGGAGGGTCGACCACCGGGGGAGAAGCCCACTTTTTAAGCAGGGCGTCTTCAAAGGGGTATCTAATAGACAAACGCCGCGGGACCATAAAAGTCTTCTGCGGCTTTTCCCAGACCTGGTCAATGAGCTGGTCAAAGAAAGGTACATATGGAAAAACCTTTTTAGAAGGCTTGGTCTTAAAAGAACCAAAGGAGACTGTATCCGCCTGAGGTTCTGCGGTCGCAGCATCTAGCTTGAGAGTGTCCCTCACAGCATCAATGAGTTCACTAACAAGCGCCCTGTCATTTACTGACTCAGAACTGGAGTCTTCCTCACAAGGAATGTCCTGTTCAAAACCATCCAAATATTCAGAGCTAGGGTCCTGAGCAGCAATAACTAGGCCCATATCTGAAGCAGAGCACTCCCCTTGTGGAGAAAAAGTGGGGAGAGGGCGCTTTTTTGCTCCCTTGTGCTCACACACAGCTTCCATCCTGGTCAGAAATGATTCCAGGACTGCCGACAACTGGTCCATAGGGACCGCAGGTGCTGGAGCACTGGCTGCTGCCTCTGGCATGTTAGGGGAAGCTGGTGACTGACTCCATAATGTCCCTCTCAGACCACCCACAGGCCGTGCTGACTGAAGTAGGGGAATGCCCAGGGAACCCACCAACCTGACCAGGACCGCTCGGTTCCGCCGCTCTGTCTCACTGCGCCGCGCTGCTCAGCGTGAGTGAGCTGAGAGGAGAGAGTGTGAGGAGATTCGCGCCGTTCCCAGCGGCGCTAGAGGCCAAACTAGTGCCAGAAAATACTGCGGCTACAAGAAAATGGCCGCCGCAATGTGCTCCGGCGGGCCCCGGCAAGATGGCCGCCAATGTAAAAATCAGCACACACACAAAACATGGCGCCGAACGGCGCCCAGGCCCCTCACCTCCAAAAACAAAACAGCCCCAGCGAATGCAGAGCAGCATGAGCCCCCCCCCAGGACAGTATGGCCCCCAGGCACCCCCCATAGTACAGCGCCAGCACTAGTGAACAGAGAGTGACATTAAAAACACAGGGGGAGACAGGGAAATCCCCCCACACAATAAACACACAGCATGTACTCACCTGCAGCCAGGAGAGACTACTTACCCGTCCCCTGAGGGACCCGCTGGTGTGTTTCTGACAGAACTATCACAGTGCGGTACTGAGTAGCTGTCGGCCCGGTCCACCGCGAAAGATACAGCCGGACTGTTCTATCTTGAGCGGACCGCGGAGCTGGAAGCCCACCGGCCACCCCTGGAGTCGTGGGGCATGTCGTGAACTGAGTCTCACGCACACAAGGCGAGGATCAGCACGCTCGATGGTCGGACAGGGAAGACTACGAGGATATCTTGTACCCAACCTGTTGCCCAGCCGACAGTTGATAGAAGATCTCAAAAAAAATAAAAAATAAAATAGGAAAAAAATTCCCAAAAGAATAAAAATAGGTCAGGAGACTGGCTCCTGAGAGAGCCACGTCTTCTCCTTCTGCTAGGCAGAAAAAAACTGAGGTCTGCTGACTGCAGTGGGAGGGTTATGTCCGGAGGGACCGCCCCCCTGGACGGGGCTGTTCAGCTCTGGCTGTTTAGAATGTATGTATAACATCTCACATTCTGCCTAGGTCTTCTCCTGCAAGCAGGGACATAACCCACGTGTAAAGGTGTATAAGACACGCTGTGTCAGTCCATGGATGACAAGAGAAAATATGGGGGCTTCCAATGCTGGTCTACTTGAAAAAAATTAGAGCTGCATGGCTACTTACAGTTGTGCTCATAAGTTTACATACCCTGGCAGAATTTATGATTTCTTGGCCATTTTTCAGAGAATATGAAGGATAACACAAAAACTTTTCTTTCACTCATGGTTAGTGTTTGTCTGGAGCCATTTATCAATCAATGTGTTTACTCTTTAAATCATAATGACAACATAAACTACCCAAATGACCCTGGTGATTTTGGCCTGGCTATTAAAAGACAATCATCCTCACCCGTGATCTGTTTGCTTGTAATTAGTGTGTGTGTATAAAAGGTCAATGAGTTATTGGACTCCTGACAGACCCTTGCATCTTTCATCCAGTGCTGCACTGACATTTCTGGATTCTGAGTCATGGGGAAAGCAAAAGCATTGTCAAAAGGATCTGTGGGAAAAGGTAGTTTAACTGTAAAATACAGGAAAGGGATATAATAAGATATCCAAGGAATTGAGAATGCCAATCAGCAGTATTCAATCAAGAAGTGGAAAACGAGGGGTTCTGTTGAAACCAAACCACGGTCAGGTAGACCAACTAAGATTTCAGCCACAACTGCCAGGAAAATTGTTTGGGATGCAAAGAAAAACCCACAAATAACTTCAGGTGAAATACAAGACTCTCTGAAAACATGTGGCGTGGCTGTTTCAAGATGCACAATAAGGAGGCACTTGAAGATCAGCTGTATGGTCGAGTCACCAGAAGAAAGACATTACTACAGAAATGCCACAAAGTATCCCGCTTACAATATGCCAAGCAGCACAGGAGACGAGCCTCAAACCTTCTGGCACAAAGTCATTTGGAGTGATGAGACCAAAATTTAGCTTTTTGGCCACAGCTATAAACGCTACATTTGGAGAGGAGTCAACAAGGCCTATGATGAAAGGTACACCATTCCTACTGTGAAACACGGAGGTGGATTGCTGATGTTTTGGGGATGTGTGAGCTACAAAAACACAGGAAATTTAGTCAAAATTGATGGCAAGATGAATGCAGTATGTCATCAAAAAATGCTGGAGGAACATTTGCATTCAACAGCCAGGAAGCTGCGCATGGGACGTATCCCGTGAACACGTCCTCTTTGTGACGAAACGTTGGGAGGCACGACGTTCTGACGTCACCGCGCTTGCTACAGACCCGGAAGATAGGGGCTGCTCATCGAGGAGCCGGCTCGATATTTTATGCTCACACTGATCTATCCTATTGTAAGTGTGTCTTTATCACTTACTCATTTTTCATCATGGATTTATTTAAGAATTGGACACAATTTCTATTCATGAATTGGACACTTTTTATTTAATGTTATATCACTTCATTGGTTTATATGGTATATTTATATCATGTTTTAGCACAACTTTTTATTTATTTCTATGCGCATGGGACGTACTTGGGCATTCCAACATGACAATGATTCAAAACACAAGGCCAAGTCGACCTGTCATTGGGTACAGCAGAATAAAGTGAAGGTTCTGGAGTGGCCATCTCAGTCTCCTGACCTTAATATCATTGAGCGACTCTGGGGAGATCTCAAAACGTGCAGTTCATGCAAGACAGCCCAAGAATTTACAGGAATCTGAGGCTTTTTGCCAATAGGAATGGACACCTTTACCATCTGAGAAGATAAAGAGCTTCATCCACAAATACCACAAAAGACTTCAAGCTGTCATTGATGTTAAAGTGGAGGTCCACCCTGAAAAAAATAAAATAAAAAGGCTCAATTTTTTTAATTTTTTTTATACTTACCAGAAATTGCTGTTACTAGGCAGATCGTCCTAATCTGCCTCTTCCGCTGTGAGGTTTTGTGGTCTCCTCCTCGCGAAGCCTCCTGGGAAATGGAGGTGCGCTGCCTTCTGGGACACACAGGAGTGTGTTCCCATTCACAAATAGCCGCGTGAATCGCGCATGCACAGTAGGAAACTGGCAGTGAAGTCGTAAGGCTTCACTGCCTGTTTGTTTCCCTTAGTGAGGATGGCGGTGCCGGGACCCGGATCTGCCTCGGGCGACTGACATCGCGGGCAACCTGGACAGGCAAGTGTACTTATTAAAAGTCAGCAGCTACAGTGCTGACTTTAATTTATTTTTTATTTTTTTACCGCCGGACCTCCGCTTTGAAGGGGGCAATTCACAGTATTAAGAACTAGGGTATGTAAATATTTGATCAGGGTAATTTGGGAAGTTTCTGTTGCCATTCTGTCTCAAAACATTATGCCATTCACCATAATCGAAATCCAGCTAACACATTATTCATAGGCATAGACAAATGTAGTACCCACTGGAGGGGTAAGCTCTTTAGTCAGGGAATTATCAAGGCTAGAAATGGCTTGGATTCCCAGGGTACATTGCTATACCCCCTATGGTCTCGATGTAGATATATTATGCATTATTGATAAAAGCATTGACATTAGCTTGTGCATATGTGAACCAACTCTGAGATCCCAGTTGACTTTATTGGCATTCGAGTCTGTTGGAAATAACACCATTGGTTTTATCTCCTTTGAGCACCCAGTGCTTGTAAATTGGACATTCATCATACAGTATGGGTGTGTTGGCCCATGGTCAGTTTTCCTCACTAGTTCTCATCTACAGGGGGACCTTTATATGACAGTGGGCACTTTATGCCAGTTGTGGCCACCGACATTTAGAGTATACCCCAACATTCAGGTAATTCGAATATCTATATTCAATTAATTAAATAGACTTTATTTTTAGGCCTTCACGACCTGGCATGCGGTTTCTCGCACAGACCTACCAATTGGCTTTTGCATTTTAGCTGGTCAAATATCGATTTTTTGTTATTTTTTCTCTTTTTAATATATATCAAAGGATTTTTTTTCTTTTTTTAGGTTAGTACTAACATTCCTAGCTATTTGGCTTCAACATTCTAACATCAGTGATTGTTGTGCTCCCTCCACTAAACAATTGGAGATATAGTTCCTTGAAATCTTTTTAGTTTCAGTTTATTATGATTCTTGTTTAAAGTACTCAACTTTGTTCCAGACTCCTCTGGTTGGCTTTGCAGCATTGCATGCTGATTGAGGGAAAAAGGGGGTGATGTAGGTATAGCTTTTTTTTGCCTTTCAGCTGTGGCCGCTATCCCCTTCTCGGCTGCTGTGTGTAAGCCAAAGAGGGATTTTCATGTTTTATCATTGTAGAATAAGTTTTATTTTTACATACAAAAAAAGTATGATTTTTACATGTAGGAGAGGAATGCTGGAATTGGGCCGGAATGGGAGTGGTTAAAAAAGGCCTGGATTCTTTCCTAAATGTACAGAATATAACCGGGAACTAACATTTCTAGGTAAAGTTGATCCAGGGAAAATCTGATTGCCTCTCAGGGGTTGAAGAAATACATTTTTCCCCTGCTGTAGCAAATTGGATCATGCTTTCCTGGGGTTTTTTCACTTTACTCTGAAAAAAAACTGTGGGTATAGGATTGTGTGTATGGGCTTGAATGATTTTTTTGCTTGGTTGAACTAGATGGACTTGCGTCTTTTTTCAAACTGACCAACTATGTAACTATAGTGCAGAAGTTAAACAGATATAGATTGCAACTACCATTATTTTATTCTACAAGGCTCTGCTCTTACAAAATATATAATGTTCTGCAAATTCTAAGTAATTTTATAGCCAGAATTGCTGATAATGAGTGTGAAAAAAAAAAATCCTCAAAAAATTTTTAATGGTGAAGTGGTTACATTATGCTACTAATTTTAGCTTGTGCGGTATAATTTTCAAAGATTTTCTCTTTTGTTTTTACTCTTCTCTGAAAATTATATTTTGGACATTTGCTGTGCTGCAGCTGCCTTTAGGTTTTACTGTAGACAGGCACAAATGGACTAGTAGAGGACAACCTGTGATGTTAAATTTCAGTGTTTGGTAAGTGGGCATTCCAGCATGAGGTAGAGGTCAAGAATTAAATAATAGGAACAAAAATTCCATGTCATCTCTTGAAGAGAACGGTAGACAGATTTAGTGTGAAGTGCAGAACTGCAGAGTACAATTTGTAAAGACAGTGTACGTGTTTGTGTGCATCTCCACCTTTTTGTACAAAGATTAAAGCTGAACTCCACACATAATCTTAACTGCATATTTAAAATTGGTCCAATCTGGATCAATATTTCATAACTGAGGGACTTCTGTGGAAGCTGGCAATCACTGTAGTAGTCAGTACTACTACAGTACTTGCCACAATTTTCTGGGTCCTGCGCCGAGCAGCTGATCAAATGCACACCGACTACAGAGGGTCGCTCACTTGACACGGCTATCATTTACGCGCGGGGGGGGGGTAATCCATTTGTCAGGGCTTTGGCTGGTGTTGGCGCTTCAATCATCATGGCACCATGGTTGATATGGTGTCAGGATGATTGACGTGCATTATTTCTATTATTACATGTCGTCTGCCACCAGATGCAGATTTTCACACTGTCTGCCACCAGATGAGAAATGTCACTTGCCACCCTGCCTGCCAGTACCACCAGATGAGGAATGTAACTTGCCACGCTGCCTGTCAGTACCACCAGATGAGGAATTTCACTTGCCACATCGCCTGCCAGTGCCACAAGATGTGTATTGTCACTGCATTGGTGGCAGCACTGGTTCATTTAGTACAGAGGCAGGCCTCTGTGCAGTGGTAGTTTCTGAGTGAGGGCAGCAGAGCGGTGATGTGGGGCAGGCGGTAAGAGAGGTCATAATCTCTGCTCCCTGCCACAGCTCCGACATTTTAGAGGCCCGCGCTGTGAGGGCAGAAGAGCAGTGATGCTGGGCGGCGGATAGAGATGTCATCAATGCAAACCAGCCCACTTCTCTCTACCGCCCGACTCTCTGATCCACCCGCCCGCCTTGCTCCCATGCCGCCCACCTCCTGCCGCACCCACGGCCTGGCTGCAGAGAGGCCACGACCCGAGGGTTGGAAACCTGATTTACACAACTCCTTGAATTATTTTCAATGGATACAAGGCGTTCCCTGGCCAAGGTTGAGATAGTGAGATCTTAAATGCACATAATTTAACTGGATACTAATATTCATAGGTAAAGTTCATCCAGGGAATATCCGATTGCCTCTTGGCAATGATTTTTTTCCCCCTGCTGGAGCAAAATGGATCATGCCTTATTGGGTTTTTTTTTTTTGCCTGCCTCTCAACTGTGGGTATTGGACAGTGTATATGGAGGGAGTGTGTGTCTGCGCGTTTTTCTCTGTTGGTTGAACTGGATAGACTTGTGTCTTTTTTTAACAAAATTAACTATGTAACTTAAATTATCCTCCCAACCTTATCCAGTCAGAGAACACCTTGTATTTATTGTAAAAGCCACAAGGCGTTCTTGGAATGGCAGAAGTACCAACTACTACAGTGATTGCCAGGTTCCACAGCAGTCCCTCAGGTATGAGATAAGCATACTTACACTGGTTCAAGCTGGACCAATGCAAGTATGCAATTAAGAGCATACCTGGAGTTCAGATTTAAATCTTATTCAAACTTTTTAATATCTCACTGTGTATGTTTTTATTTTTTTATTTTTATTTTTTTTTGCAAAATTAATAAAAAACATGCCCAAGTTCTACCATTTGTGACAGGGATCAACCACGATTAAGGAACAGATCATGCAGCGCTCAAGTGATGAACCACACTTATCATTGTTATTGGTAATGAAAAGGCATTATCGCATCACAGAGGTTAGCTGCTAGTAATTGCATTTTAAACAAAGTAGAATGTTCTTATTGCTTACAGGTGTTAAATGTAATTACGCTAGCATCACCGTTGTCCCTGAATGCAAGAAAAGAAAAAGGAAAAAACACTAGGCTTTAAATAATTTAACCAAGACAAAAAGACACATACATATACTGTGAAAATTATAACATCAGGTCTTTTATTAATAACTTCATCAGCCTGGGTATGCACAACAGGCTCTGCTTTGTAAATTTATTTAAAAAAAGTCATTATGTCAATCATAAGATCACTGAAAATATTCCTGATACTCTAACCCAACATCTACATTGTGGCACAAATGCATTTAAATTTATGGTCCTTGTACAATGGGGAAAAAAAAAAATTCTTTGGTGATTGGAGAAACTGACCTGCATTTAAAAAAATATTAGCACAATATTGAATTTAAAGTATCATGTAAAGATTTACACTGCCTGATTCTTGTGAAATGTGTCACATATGTGAAACACAACAGCCCTCTTCATCGTGTTTGCAATAGTACCATGGTAATGGTTACAATGGTAACTTTTCTTTGCATTTACCTTTAGCAGTATATCATGTAAAAGCTCCATAATATAAATGTGTCTTAGAGCCCAATAACACCAGAAACTCTGCATTTACTGCATGTTTTTGCATGTGCAGTGATGTGTATTTGACTCACATTTTTTTGCATGCATTTGCAATTGTCTTAAGCTTGTGTTTTCTTTTGAGGTTGAATTCTTCTTTGGGCTTTTATGTGCACTGCAGTGCATTTACATGTGCTTACAGTGCAGAAAAAATGCAGCCTGCTGTACTTTTTCGTTTGCCCTGCAATAGTGTGAACTATGCCCAGAGGATAAACCTGGACTTTGGACTGTCTATGCAGTTGGGAGTGCAGTCAAAAAGGCATCCCACTGCATGTGGCGTGAATGGGCCCTTATCAGAGTGTGCACTCATGTTCTACTGTGTATTCTTCTGGGCAAGTACACTGGTAGCACAGTTGTATGTGTGGATAATGATTAATACTTACAAGCAGGAGCTCAGTAAGAATTGAAAACCTAGTCATAGGTGTATGCTAACGAAAATTTATAAATGGTGGGTATGGATTTGTATCATATTTTACTATGCTTTTCAAAACCAAAATGATTAGAAAAACTCTACCTTAAAGTGCCAGTTCACTCAAAGCTACTTTTAGTACCACCACATGGATACCAAAACCAATAAATTAAATCCCTTAGGGATTTTGGTTGTGCGACTTCTAGACGCAAATTGATCCAGCTGCTTCTACAATGAGCAGAATTCAGTCTACAAAGAAAGAAGCACTCATAGCAGAGGGGGAACATCAGAACTCTGGCAGGTTTTCTGAATGTGAATGCCTGACCAGTTTCTACCAAATATTAAAATATCAAATATGGATGGACTGAGACTCTCACCCAAAAAAGATAAATCAGTTATATGTTAGGTGGGCCAAATCATGGAATAGTCTGGCTCCATAAGCATCATCCTTGGAGACATAGATCGGCCATAGACGGTTTGAATCTTGGCGGGTTCAGCAGAAACATACGAGAGTCAGACCATGTAAAAGCAGGCTGAATGTCAATCAACTTGGGTAAAAGCAGTCTGCCGGATTTTACATGCGAATAACGCTAATCACTTTCTTCTACCAGTGGGGACAGAATATAATGGTTTGGCAGGAGGATTTCCCTTGTCAATATGGTCTGTGTTGATGGGGGAATTGAGCCATGGTTGCAAATAAAGAAATTTGCTCCATCTATGGCCAGCTTTAAAAGTTCCTGACCAAACAATTGCCACAGCAAGTGTATATACCACAAATGTCAATTGCAAAGATTTAAGAAATTTATAAGAAATTTATAGGCAATTTCAGTCTGTTGCATCTACCAAAAAATATATATTAACTTAACTTTTGTGTGGACTAAGTCTTTACGTTTTACTTCAGCATACCAACTGGAAAGAAAATATAAAAACAGTGTTTGAATTTTTAAAGCCTTTTTTGTGCAATGTGAAAAGCCCAAAATTACAAAATTTCTGTCACCTTTTTTAATATATTGGTATGTTTATAAAAGCACCAATTAAATTAACACAATTTTCCCCACAGCTCCTTTCTGAAAAGCACTAGAATGTACTAGAAATTATTATCAAGCCCTAATTAAATATAAAACCATCCAGAAAGGTAAACATAATCAACAAAAATTACATAATTGCAAATAGTTCAGCTGCAATTAGGAGCTTCTAAGTACAACACCCCCACCCCGCTAATTTAAAGTTTACAATTTGGGGGGGTTGGGAGTTACACTATAGTTTATTTTTTATATGATGTCAAGGTAGAGAATGTAAGTCATGCCATGCACATGATTGTTTATTATTGAGCTATTAGATGAGTGAAAGTTACTTGCATGTACTAACATTGTAGTAGTTATTTTTTTGTTTTCTTTTACAGATTATATATGAATAACTATGTCAAGAGTTAATTACTGTATATACTCGAGTATAAGCCGACCAGAATATAAGCCGAGGCACCTACCGTATATACTCGAGTATAAGCAGAGTTTTTCAGCACATTTTTTTGTGCTGAAAATGCCCCCTTGGCTTATACTCGAGTCACCTTTTTGCGCCTGATCTCCCGGATTTTGGGGACCCGGTACCAGCCGGCCGTAGGTCCCCTGGACCCCAAACTTGGCACACATGTAGCCCCACTCTTCCTCTATAAGTGTGAAAAGTTTGTTGTCCAGGGGACCTACGGCCGAGGAGCACTAATTTTTCAAAGCTGGGCACCCCTTCCATAGACTCCCATGTTAAATGGTCATTTCTCTGGTGACTTTGGGGACCCGGTACCAGCCGGTCGTAGGTCCCCTGGACCCCAAACTTGGCACACATGTAGCCCCATTTCTCCCTTATAAGTGTGCAAAGTTTGTTGTCTGGAGAACCTACGGCAGGGGAGCACTGATTATTCAAAGCCAGGAACCCCTTCCATAGACTCCCATGTTAAACGTCAGTCTAGTCATAGACACAGTGAGGCATGGGCACAGTTTGGCATGGGCACAGTGAGGCATGCAGATGGACGCCCTAGGCTTATACTCGAATCAATAGGTTTTCCTATTTTTTTGTGGTAAAATTAGGTGCCTCGGCTTATATTCGGGTCGGCTTATACGCGAGTATATACGGTAATTTTACCACAAAAAACTGGGAAAACGTATTGACTCGAGTACAAGCCTAGGGTTTCCATCTGCATGCCTCACTGTGCCTGTGTCCATGTGCATGCCTCACTGTGTCCATTCCTCACTGTGCCCATGACTAGACTGACGTTTAACATGGGAGTCTATGGAAGGGGTGCCCGGTTTTAAAAATCAGTGCCCCCCGGCCGTAGGTGCCCCAGACAAAAAACTTAGCACACATGTAGAGGAGAAATGGGGCTACATGTGTGCCAAGTTTCGGTAGCGGGTCCCCCAAAGTCACCAGAGAAATGACCGTTTAACATGGGAGTCTATGGAAGGGGTGCCCGGCTTTGAAAAATTGGTGCTCCCCGGCCGTAGGTCCCCTGGACAACAAACTTTCCACACTTATAGAGGATGAGTGGGGCTACATGTGAGCCAAGGTTGGGGTCCAGGGGACCTACGGCCGGCCAGTACCGGTTCCCCAAATTTTGGGAGATCAGGCGCAAAAAGATGACTCGAGTATAAGCCGAGGGGGGCATTTTCAGCACAAAAAAATGTGCTGAAAAACTCGGCTTATACTCAAGTATATACGGTATGTTTAAGAACTGTAAGTTGGTCTGGCATACATCTCATTGCCATGTGTTTTTTCTATGCCTTTGACCCATTAATGCAGGCCCAGTGGTGTAAAACGACCAATCACAAAAACAAAAGCACAATTTTCGCTGTGCAAGATTAAAGACCAACTGAACCAACCAACCTTTCACCAACTGAACCTTCTATATTCCAGGTGCATCACACCAAAAAATGTGTTTGGGAGATGGCATGGCTTGATGGTGTCGAAAGCAGACATTCTGTGAAATGGCTCCACTGCAAATCTGGCATTTACAGAATTCTGCAGCCTAAACTTCAGTAATGCCTGAAGGCCGCAATGAATCCAAGATGGTGCGGGAGCGGATCACCGCACCGACTCATGAGGCTCAAGCTGTGTTTGTTACCAGAAGACAGGAGAGCCAAGTGGAGTACATGGCTTCTCTTCCCTCCTCCACACCAAGCTCACATCCGCCAAATGAGCAGAATATTGGCATGCATTAAAAAGGGGAATAACTGAAGAGATAAAGCGGTAACTCTCCCGCTCTACAAGACTCTGGTCCGGCCGCACCTAGAGTATGCTGTCCAGTTCTGGGCACCAGTCCTAAGGAAGGATGTGCTGGAAATGGAGCGAGTACAGAGAAGGGCAACAAAACTAATAAAGGGACTGGAGGATATTAGTTATGAAGAAAGGTTACATGCACTGAACTTATTCTCTCTGGAGAAGAGACGCTTTACAGGTCCTTCTCAAAAAATTAGCATATTGTGATAAAGTTCATTATTTTCTGTAATGTACTGATAAACATTAGACTTTCATATATTTTAGATTCATTACACACAACTGAAGTAGTTCAAGCCTTTTCTTGTTTTAATATTGATGATTTTGGCATACAGCTCATGACAACCCAAAATTCCTATCTCAAAAAATTAGCATATCATGAAAAGGTTCTCTAAACGAGCTATTAACCTAATCATCTGAATCAACTAATTAACTCTAAACACCTGCAAAAGATTGCTGAGGCTTTTAAAAACTCCCAGCCTGGTTCATTACTCAAAACCGCAATCATGGGTAAGACTGCCGACCTGACTGCTGTCCAGAAGGCCATCATTGACACCCTCAAGCAAGAGGGTAAGACACAGAAAGAAATTTCTGAACGAATAGGCTGTTCCCAGAGTGCTGTATCAAGGCACCTCAGTGGGAAGTCTGTGGGAAGGAAAAAGTGTGGCAGAAAACGCTGCACAACGAGAAGAGGTGACCGGACCCTGAAGAAGATTGTGGAGAAGGACCGATTCCAGACCTTGGAGGACCTGCGGAAGCAGTGGACTGAGTCTGGAGTAGAAACATCCAGAGCCACCGTGAACAGGCGTATGCAGGAAATGGGCTACAGGTGCCGCATTCCCCAGGTCAAGCCACTTTTGAACCAGAAACAGCGGCAGAAGCGCCTGACCTGGGCTACAGAGAAGCAGCACTGGACTGTTGCTCAGTGGTCCAAAGTACTTTTTTCGGATGAAAGCAAATTTTGCATGTCATTCGGAAATCAAGGTGCCAGAGTCTGGAGGAAGACTGGGGAGAGGGAAATGCCAAAATGCCTGAAGTCCAGTGTCAAGTACCCACAGTCAGTGATGGTCTGGGGTGCCATGTCAGCTGCTGGTGTTAGTCCACTGTGTTTTATCAAGGGCAGGGTCAATGCAGCTAGCTATCAGGAGATTTTGGAGCACTTCATGCTTCCATCTGCTGAAGAGCTTTATGGAGATGAAGATTTCATTTTTCAGCACGACCTGGCACCAGCTCACAGTGCCAAAACCACTGGTAAATGGTTTACTGACCATGGTATTATCGTGCTCAATTGGCCTGCCAACTCTCCTGACCTGAACCCCATAGAGAATCTGTGGGATATTGGGAAGAGAAAGTTGAGAGACGCAAGACCCAACACTCTGGATGAGCTTAAGGCCGCTATCGAAGCATCCTGGGCCTCCATAACACCTCAGCAGTGCCACAGGCTGGTTGCCTCCATGCCACGCCGCATTGAAGCAGTCATTTCTGCAAAAGGATTCCCGACCAAGTATTGAGTGCATAACTGAACATAATTATTTGAAGGTTGACTTTTTTTGTATTAAAAACACTTCTTTTATTGGTCGGATGAAATATGCTAATTTTTTGAGATAGGAATTTTGGGTTGTCATGAGCTGTATGCCAAAATCATCAATATTAAAACAAGAAAAGGCTTGAACTACTTCAGTTGTGTGTAATGAATCTAAAATATATGAAAGTCTAATGTTTATCAGTACATTACAGAAAATAATGAACTTTATCACAATATGCTAATTTTTTGAGAAGGACCTGTAGAGGGTATATGATTTCAATTTACAAATACCGTATTGGTGACCCCACAATAGGGATAAAACTTTTCAGCGGAAGGGAGTTTAATAAGACATGTGGCCACTCATTAAAATAAGAAAATAGGTTTAACCTAAAACTGCGTAGAGGGTTCTTTACTGCAAGAGCGGCAAGGATGTGGAATTCCCTTCCACAGGCGGTGGTTTCAGCGGGGAGCATTGATAGTTTCAAGAAACTACTGGCTAAGCACCCAAACGACCACAACATACAGGGATATACAATGTAATACTGACATATAATCACACACATAGGTTGGACTTGATGGACTTGTGTCTTTTTTCAACCTCACCTACTATCAAGGCCACCATATTACCATGAGGAGACCTTGAACTACGCGAGTACCTGTTCACCACAGCGCCCTACCCCACAGAACTCTATCTCGTCAGGACAACAGATTTTTTCCCCTCTCGCCAGACAACCACTCTCAGACCTCAAACATCGGGGTTTCTGCACTGGCCTCCATGCAGCAGCTGGCCACTTGGTAACTTTCACCAGACCAGACCCCTAGACTTCAACGGGTGCCTAGATCACGGGAATCTAGTCACCAAAGACAGCACTATCCACATTTATAAAGTGATGATGCGACACTAAAGCTGGCCATACAGTAATAGCTGTGCTAACAGATTCCTTCATCTATGCTAAACAGTGTGGATGGACGAATCTCCCGATGTGGCTATTGTATTTTGACAACCGACTTCTTGAACAGCAGCTGCATCTGTTTGGATGCAGACACATTTCGAACCACAATTTTGCACCAAAGTCCCTCAGGTTTTTTAATCAAGGGATGTCAAACAAGCTGCAATACTGTGACTAAGAAATTTATAGGGGTTTAAAGCAAATGTAAATACACTACATTATGTACAATAAATCAACCACCTCAATATATGCAGTTTTCTTCATGCAAGTACCAGTTGACAATACAGGAAACACAGCCCCTTTCACACTTGACATTGCTAAAGCTTTGGTTAGTGTAAAGTGGATGTACTTAGGGGCGGTTTTGACCCAATTTTCATTAGCGGGATCCAGCTTCTATACATCATCCTTTATTATTTGCGATTGCCACAGAATCTTTGCCAGCGTTTTTGAGACAAGATCCAGCAGTGTTATGCTGATAATCCACTGCCATTTCTTTCTAAAACCAAGTCCTTCTTAAGTAGAGCTATGACTCTTAAATACATTTGGGCTATTGTCAGACCTTCCAGTTATTTTGTGCAAATCAGTGCATTTTTTGTGAAAAGGGCATTCACTTGTCTAAAGTAGGCCGATGGAATGTGAATAGGTAGGGACTAAAAGATGTACAGGAACTTGGGTGGAACACACATCTTTATGATGCTGCAATGGCCGAACTACGAGTGAAGCCCTTGATGCCATTTATCTAAAAGTGTACTCACTATACCTAGGAGAGGCGGGAAGTTCAGGCTAAAGACATTGGCCAGAGAGATGATGGTATTAGTTAGCGAGAAGAGTAGATCGTCCGCATATGCAGAAATTTTATAATGGGAGTCACCCATCTGCAGGCCTTTGATGTAATCGTTTAATCTGACCCTGCACAGGAACGGTTCCAGGGTAAGTGGGAAGAGTAATGGTGATAGAGGTCATCCCTGCCAGGTTCTGTTCGAGATTGTGATCCGATAACACACCGTTAACCTTGACTGAGGCCATCAGAGTAATGTACGCCCTGTGAATCCACTGAAACATCCTGTCCCCCATGCCAAATTTTCGAAGGGTTGCGAACATGAAACTCCAGTTCGGTTATCAGCGTGAGGAAGGAAGAGGAGAGCTATTAACAACTAGCTTCTGTAAAAGGGACATGTACACTGATAATCAGGGCACCGATTATCGGTGAAGTCCCAACGGGGCCCATTCATGCGGCCTAATCGCGGGCCCATCGGCGGGCCCCATCGGTGCAGCCTAATCAGGGCCCCATTGGTGAAGGAGAAAAAATAGGATTTTTTACTCACCGTAAAATCCTTTTCTCTGAGTCCATGGACCGACAGCTTCTCGATTGACAAAGTGGGTATTATCCGTTAATTAGGAGTGACTAGGCAGAAAACTTGTAAAAAGTGTTGCATCACACCTTCCACAGTACCGCCCAGGGGGCGGACCCTCTGGGTATATCCCCTCAGTCTGCATCTCGCAGATCAGTTCGTCAAAAAGCAGTACAAACTTAAAAAGGAGGAGTGGGTGCTGTGTCGGTCCATGGACTCAGATAAAAGGATTTTACGGTGAGTAAAAAATCCTATTTACTCGTGGGACGTTCCAAAGCAGTGTCAGAGAAAAAATGAGGGGTGGTAACAGCATAAAAATAAACTTCACCCCAAACACAAAACAGCACTCCTCCAAAGGAGGAGTTGCAACTCTAAACAGCCGCCTGCAAAACTTTGCGGCCGAAAGAGGCATCCGAAGATGCACCTACATCAACTTTGTAGAATTTTGTGAAAGTGTGAGCGGATGACCAAGTCACCGCTTTACATAATTGGGAAACAGACGCTTGATTGCGGAAAGCCCAAGAGGCACCTATTGCCCTGGTCGAATGTGCCGTGACAGGAAAGGGGGGCGCTTGACCCTTTAAGGCGTAAGCCTAAATTACTAATCGGTCGGATCCACCTAGATATGGTGGCCGACGAGACTGCTTGGCCCTTCTTGGCACCAGGCACCGAAACAGTGAGTCTGATTTCCGGAGCAGGGAAGTAGCGGATAGGTATACTCTCAAAGCTCGGACAACGTCCAAGGAATGCAACGCCGACTCCTTAGGATTCGACGGATGAGGACACAAGGATGGAAGTACAATGTCTTCATTGAGATGAAAAGCCAAAACGACTTTCGGAAGAAAGGAAGGCTGCGGCCGCAGCACCACCTTATCCTTGTGGAAAGACAAATGGGAAGACTTGCAGGACAAGGCTGCCAGCTCAGAGACTCATCTAACTGACGTAACAGCCACCAAAAAGATCACTTTCTGAGAAAGTGTCAACAGGGGAATATCTCTAATATTCTCAAACCGTGCCTTCTGAAGCACCGAGAGGACCAGGTTAAAGTCCCACGGAGGTAGCGGGGGAGAGACCGGAGGGGCCACCTGTCGAATCCCCTGCACAAATGTACTCACGAGAGAGTGAGTCGCCAGGGGTCGCTGAAAAAAAGACAGCCAGGGCAGATATGTGTCCCTTAATCGTACTTAGGGCAAGCCTTTGGTCCACCCCATGCTGTAAAAACAGCAGGATTCTGGAAACCAAATAAGTATGCGGATACCATTTCATTTCCTCACACATGGAGATGTAGGCCTTCCAAGTGCGGTGATAAACCTTCCTAGAGGACGGTTTCCGAGCACTTCTCATAGTAGAGATTACTGAATCTGACAGGCCCCGGTCTCCCAGTACCTGGCTCTCAATAGCCATGCCGTTAAAGCCAGTGACCGTAAAGCAGGATAGAGTATGGGACCTTGAGATAGCAGGTCCTTCCGTAGTGGTAGGCGCCAGGGGAAGTCTGCTACCAGACGTACTAGATCGGCGTACCAAGGACGCTGAGGCCAATCTGGAGCGATTAGGATCATTGGAAATCCCTCTGCCTCCAATCTGCGGAGCAGTAGAGGAAGAAGCCTTAAGGGTGGGAAGGCATAGATTAGCTGATACTGACCCCACGATGCCACCAACGCGTCTGTTGCGTTTGCCCATGGGTCTCTTGACCGGGCCACAAACCTCAATACCTGCCGATTGAGTGGGGAAGCCAGAAGATCTACGTCTGGTGTGCCCCATCTTTGGCAGAGGAGTTGGAACGTACACGGCCGACAGTGCCGGTACGCTCCTCTCTGCCCACTTCAGGATGCGAGCGACCTCCGATGCTGCAGCTGAGCTTCTTGTTCCTCCTTGATGATTGACATATGCCACTGCTGTGGCGTTGTCTGACTGGATCCTGACTGGACGCCCTTGCAGCCTCTGAGACCATTTGAAGAGGCACAGCCTGATTGCCCGGATTTCCAGGACATTGATCTGCAGGAGCACTTCCTCTGGGGTCCAGCGACCTTGCGCCGACTGAACACCCCAGACTCCCCCCCAACCTGTAAGGCTGGCGTCCGTCATGATCACTATCCAGTAAACCGGAAGAAATTACTTCCCGGCCATTAGAGCCGGTGCTGTCAGCCACCATACCAGGGATCTCCTGACTAGGTGGCTCACTCGGATTTGATAATCCAGAGATGATGGACATCTGTTCCATCTGGACAGAACTTCCTTCTGTAACACTCAAGTGTGGTATTGAGCATATGGGACCGCCTCGAAGGAGGCTACCATGAGGCCTAACACTCGCATGCAAAAACGGAGTGACGACCAATTCCTGGAAGTCAGCTGCTGTACTGCAGCCCGGAGGGTCTGAAACTTCTCCACAGGGAGGAATACCTTTGCCTCTGAGGAATCCAGAATCAACCCCAGGTACACTAGGCGTTGAGTGGGCACCAATACTGACTGCGTGTTTAGTATCCAACCACAGTCTCGAAGAGTCTGACAGGTAATGGACACGCTTACCTCTAATTCTGAGCTTGAAGGGGCCTTCAGTAGAAGGTCGTCCAAGTAGCCCATGATAGCGATACCCCGCTGTCTTAGAAGTGCCAGAATCGGAGCGAGCACCTTGGTGAACGTCCTGGGTGCTGAGGCAAGGCCAAACGGGAGAGCCACAAACTGGTAGTGGTTCTTCCCGATAGCAAATCGCAGAAACCTCTGGTGTCTGGAGTATATGGGGACATGCAGGTATGCGTCCTTGATGTCCAAGGAGGCCAGAAAGTCCCACGGATGGAGAGCCGTGACTACAGATCGAACCGACTCCATCCGAAATCTTTGTACCTTCACAAAGCAATTGAGGGCTCTGAGATCCAAGATTGGACGAACCCCCTCCTTCGGCACAATGAACAGATTTGAGTAAAAACCCTGACCCCGTTCCTGTTCTGGAACTGGAATAACTACCCCGCGTTCCAGTAGACCCTGGACCGCCCCATACAGGGCCTCCCGACGGGTCGGTAGTAGCTGGAGATTGGAGGTGACGAATCTGTCCGGTGGACAAGAGAGAAATTCTATCTTGTAGCCTGAGGAGATTACTTCACAAACCCACCTATCGGAGACTAGAGCTGTCCACTGAGTCGCGAATTTGTTAAGACGTCCCCCCACCCGAGAGCTGGGTTGGGGCGGACCTTCATGCGGACGCAGATTTGTCCGCAGGCTTGTTGGGTCTGCGGGACCAAGGACGCTTTTGTCCTTGGGCAGGCGCCTTGTCGGCCTGGGATCTTTTCCCTGTCGCCCTAGGGGGACGAAAAAAACGCTTGCGTGCAGTAAAGGAGTTCCCTTGCCCTTGGCGTGGCCCCTTACCCTTGCTAGTTTGGGGAAGCAAAGTGCTTTTACCTCCTGTGGCATCCTTGATGATGTCATCCAGAGAAGCCCCAAAAAGTCTGTCGCCCTTAAAAGGCAGATCCAACAGGGCTTTCTTGGAAGTCTGGTCCGCAGACCAGCCCTTTAGCCAGATTAGGCGGCGTATTGCTACTGCATAAACCAAAGCTTTTGACAGCAGGGGAATAGTATCCATGTCTGACTCGCAGACAAACTTAAGGCCCTGGACCAACTGGTCGGCCAAAGTTATCTCATCAGGAAGAGCATCTCGCTCCTTTAACCCCTGGAGTAGCAATTTTGCCCGGTAAGTGTCTGAGACACTAGGGCCCCCGCCAATGCCGGGCGTACTGCCGAGCCTACCACTGAGTATAGGTAGCGAGCGAGTGCTTCAGCCTTCTTATCCACAGGGTCCTTGAAAACAGGAGCTCCTTCTACTGGATTAGTGGTAGCTCTATTAAGTCTGGACACCGGAGGGTCCACTATAGGGGGAGAGGTCCATTTCTTCAGAAAACTCTCCTCAAAGGGGTACCGTACCGCAAACCTCTTTGGGGCTGTAAAGACCCTCAGTGGGTTCTACCATTCCTTGTATAAGAGTTTATCAAAATAAGACACACAAGGGAACACCTTAGCAGTGTGGGCAGGTTTACGAAACCCAAAGGGGACTGGAGTCTCTGCTGCTTCTGCAGTATTTTCCAACTTTAGCGTATACCACACTGCAGTAATAAGGTCAGAAACCAAAGCCGTCTCGCGTACTGACCTGGACTTGGAGTCATCCTCACTGTCCGATCGGTCACGGTCTGCAGTCTCTGATGCGTCAGAATCTGGACCATGAGCCGTAGCTGGACCTGGTTCTGTCTCAGGAATATCCCCAGAAGATTGCAGGGGACGGGGGCGTTTACTACCCCCTGTATTCCCGTGTGCTGCTTCCACCCTGGCAGCAAACGCCTCCACGATTGCTGACATAGCGTCCATAGACACCTCAGGGGCACCAGCTGCTAAATCTGGTGTTTCAGGGGAAAAGACATCTGGCTCAGATGCCATGCTGACCACACGCTGACACCCACAGGGCTCCAGGCAAGATATCAATAGGCCACCCTCCTGCGCTGCAGAGATGCTGGGTCACCCAGAGGACTCACCACCCTGGACCGGTACTGCTATGCTGCCATGTGCTGCGCCTGTGATGCTGTCCCACTGCTGCTGTGTCAGTCTGCTTCTTTTATCAGCGCTACCTGTGTGAATTTTTCGCGCCAGTGTAATGCACCCTAGAGGCCGGAGACTCTCGCAAAATGGCCGCCAAAACGTCTGTATGGAAGATAATGTGGGCTCTAAGAAAATGGCCGCCGAGCCGAAGATAGAGGCCAAAGCAGCCGTAGACCACAAAAAGATGGCAGCCGAATGGCAATATATACATACAGCGTGGATCATTACAAACATGGCCGCCGATCAGTCGATAGAGGCCAGTGGGTGTGGAACTACAAAAAATGTCGCCGAAACCACAGGAAGATGGCCGCCGGGCAGTCACTAGAGGCCGAACCCGGCATGGACCATCTCAAAATGGCCGCCGACAGCATGGAGGAGGAAGCACATACAGGTAAGCAGAAATGACATTTCTTTTAAATGTTAGTTACAGCCAGCCCCGCTCCAGTGGAACCCCTTAGGTGACCACCAGCAACCTTTAGATAGAAGCCCAGGGAGGAGGGAAAGGCAGGGAGAGAGGGAGAGCGGGAAGAAAGAGGCCACAACCACTTACTTGGTCTCTCCAGGAATGTCCAGCCAAATCATCCAGCCGAGGCAGGGGAGTTTACTTACCTCCTGCATGTATTATGCTGGAAGACATTCCAAACAGATAATCGTCCACGCACGGAAGGTGACTGTTGGCCAGGCATGCTGTGATTGGACCCAAGGGGACGATCATATGTATGCCCTGGAGCACAACGCTCACCGGCCAGGCTGCTGCGACTAGGCCGTAAGGTCAGCCGAAGCTGAGCGGTCCGATGCAAGCCCTGGAGCGTAGGCTCACCGGCCACCGGTGGAGCGACGGGCATGTCGTGGAAAACCCAGCGCGTAGCTAGGGTCGGCACACGCTCGATGGCCGAAACTGGGGAGACTACAAGGATCGAGGATCCAGCTTGTCACCCAGTCGGCAATTGATCGAAGATCGCAGGAAACCAAAAAAATTAGCAAAAATATATATTTTTCCCCCGGACCAATGGGCCCGAAGGGAGCCATGTCCTACTCCTTGCTAGACAGAAAAAAACTGATCTGCGAGATGCAGACTGAAGGTACATACCCAGAGGGTCCGCCCCCTGGGCGGTACTGTGGAAGGTGTGATGCAACACTTTTTACAAGTTTTCTGCCTAGTCACTCCTAATTAACGGATAATACCCACTTTGTCAATAGAGAAGCTGTGTCGGTCCATGGACGAAAGAGTAATTTACGATTTGCAAAATTTTATAACAAACTAAAGCATTTTTAAATATTTTTTTCAAAATTTGAGGTCTTTTTCCATTTATTTAGTAAAAAAATAGTGGTGATATCACAGTGGTGATAAAATAACACAAAAAAAAGCTCCATTTGTGTGAAAAAATATCTATAAAAACTGTTTGGGTACAGCGTTGCATTACTACGCAATGGTCATTCAAAGTGTGACAGCACTGAAACTGAAAATTGGCCTGGGCAGGAAGGGGGTAAAAGTGCCCAGTAGGCAAGTGGTTAAATACCTTTTAGGAGGGTGTAGCCATCTTTAGATTTGGAAATGCCCCTTTACACCAAATCTTTTTCACAATACCTACCTTACATCTTATGGAAAAACTTGAACTGACTACAAACAACTCATGGGCGTTAAGTGTCTTACAAATTATACACCTATTTGGGAGAACACGTACCTCCCTGAACTTGAAAAACTCTAGGGCTTTATAAAATAAAACCTGCAGGTACTTCAGCTGTTCATCAGCTGTATGAAGATGATTACTTCATTTCAGCAAGTATAATCTGAATATCTGTTGGGTAGGAATCTTCCCCCCCCCCCCCAATACTTTGACATGCAATACAAGCTCAATTAAGATCTATTCGGATTTTTAGGGATATTGATATTATGAATAAATTGGTTGCATCAACAGACACCAAGTGTAATATTTTTCTATATACACATAAATAATAGTTTCTAAATCATCTGATCTAAGGAAAAAATGTGAGGAAGATTTGGGTACCATTTCTAAAAAAAAATGTAGGGAGATCGTTTGCAAGGTTTCGCTGGTCTCCCTCATTTAGACTAATGCAATTATTCATTATTCATAGAGCATACAGAACTTCAGTTTTTACATCAGAAAAAAAGTTTGAGCGAATCCCCAATGTGTAAAGAATGTGGGGTGACACCCAGGGACCTTGTTGATACCCAAAGCTGGTGAGATACTGGGACTCAGTAATTACCAAAATTCATAATATTTTGAGTACCAAGACAGAGAATTCCCTCCTCACATGAAATTTGGGTCACTTCTAAAAAAAAAAAAAAAAAATGTCCATCAAAAAGTCCACACAAAAGTCAAATTTCAGTGATCTCCCCAAAATTTGCGCCTACAAAAATTTTCTATTAAATCATACAATCTTCACACCACACCTTGTGAAAAACTGATTTACCTCATACAGGGGGTCCCCGGGTTACGAACCCGTTAGGGACTTTCCTCCCGTTTGTAAATCGGAAATGTTCCCAAGTCGGCCGCACATGCGCAGACCGGCAATTACAGACATTTCCGATGTTCTGTCGAATGCCGTTCTGCGCATGCGCTGCCAATTACGGACATTTCCAGAGGCTCCGTCTGGCCGCAAATGCGCAGAACAGCAGACGGTCCGCCCAAAATGGCAGAGGGTCCCCGCAGCGCCCGGTTCATAAGGAGAAGTTCATAACTCGGGCGTTCGTAAGTCGGGGACCCCCTGTTTTCTGTTCAGCAAATGTGCTTTTAACCCTGAGGTTAATCATTCCATCATCGGCATGCTCCAGATCACGTATTTTAAAACCCAGAATACATTTTCATACAGGGGAAGAGAAAGGAGAGCTCCAATAGTGTAATAGGATTAAAACCAATTTATTTAAAAGCAAACATCTCGCATTAAACTCACATGCCAAAGAATATAAAAAGCCTTATGAGAGATCATCGCTTTCAAGAATGAGTCCCAATGGCAAGGAAGCTGACAAGCTACGTCTCCCCTTACCGCTCATTCCTCTTCCGCATCGTCACTTCTGCTTGACGTACAGTGACATCTCGATGCATTTCGTCATAACTTCACCTAGGACCCTATACGAAGTTGTGATGCCAAAACGCATCAGAGCGTGGCTGTACGGTCTGGAAGTGACACATGGACATGGATACTAGGTAAGGCAAAAAAAAAATACACAAGAAATATAACTACACTAATACCTAGTTAAAACAAAAACATTTGGAAGTGCACATACAATTACTGTAAAATAGTGTACCAAGCTATGCTCAATTAACCCCCTGTGGGGTCTCCACCCTCCTCACTCCCTAGACTTAATCTTCATCACCAATATTTTACTGGTTCTTCAATTCAGCCTGCTAAAGGTAGAAGATAATACTTTGTTATATTTCTGTTATTCGCTTACAGAGAACTAAAAAGGTGATGTCCCATTGAAGTCAAGGTTGAGGGGGTAGATAACCTGCAAATAGTTTCTTTGTCAGAGATTACTGCTGTTTGTGATCTAGAGTTTGCCTAAACCTCGTCCTGATAAATTTTTCAGAGGGATATTATCAAATTAACTCACTCTCGGTAGATTATGCACCCTAACTGTAACTAAATATATTTTTTGATGCTTCTAACCAAAAACCTTTCCTTACCAACAATAGCCTGCTACTGAGAAAAAAAAAAAAAGAAGCAAAAATAGGATTTTTATACTCCCCGTAAAATCCTTTTCTTTGAGATCATGGACGGTCACAGCCTAAAGTCCCTTTCACACTGGGGCGTTTTTCGGGCGTTTTTCAGGCGCTTTGACGTTAAAAAAAAGTGCATGTAAAGCGCCTGAAATAAACCTCATCTGCAATCCCAATGTTAAAGCCCGAGTGCTTTCAGAGCCCTTTCACACTGCCAGCGCCCGAAAAACACTGGAAAAGCTCCGCTAAGACCCCTTTCACATTGGGGCGTTTTTCAGGCGCTTTGGCATTAAAAAAAATCATCTCAATGGGAAGGGGTGCTTTAGGAGCGGTGTATTCAGCGCTGCAAAGAAGCTGCTTGCAGGACTTTTTTTGATGCCCTACCAGCGCAGCGCCTCAGTGTGAAAGCACTCGGGCTTTCACATTGGGATTGCAGATGCAGCTTCTTTCAGGCGTTTTACAGGCACTTTTTTTTTAACGCCAAGACCCCTTTCACACTGGGGCGTTTTTCAGGCGCTTTAGTGTGAAAGCACTCGGGCTTTCACATTGGGATTGCAGATGCAGCTTCTTTCAGGTGCATTACAGGCGCTTTATTTAACGCTAAAGCGCCTGAAAATCACCCCAGTGTGAAAGGGGTCTTAATCTTGACAAAGTGGGTATTAGCCTTCCTTCAGGAGTGACTAGGCAGAATGTGTCAACATCAAAGCTGAACAGCCCCGCCCAGGGGGCGGTCCTACTGGATATATCCCCTCAGCCTGCACTAAGCAGCTCAGTTCGTCAGAAGCAGTACAAACTTAAAGAGGAGGGGTGGGTGCTGTGTTCGTCCATGAACTCAGAGAAAAGGATTTTACGGTGAGTATAAAAATCCTATTTTCTCTTTCGTTCATGGACGGACACAGCCTTAATCTTGACAAAGTGGGATGTCCCAAAGCAGTGTCAAAAATTAGGGGTGGGAAGAGCTTTAAAACAAACTTCACCCCAAAACAAAACAGAGCTCCTCAACGGAGGAGTTGCAACTCTAAAAAGCCGCCTGCAACACGTAGCGGCCGAAAGCATCCGTAGATGCACACACATCAACTTGTAAAGTATAGTGAAAGTGTGAACGGATGACCAGGTCGCCGCCTTACACACCTGGGAAACAGACAAGTATACTCTCAGAGCTCGGACAACGTCCAAGGAATGCAACGTCGTCTCCTTAGGATTCGACGGATGAGGACACAAGGATGGCAGTACAAAGTCTTCCTTGAGATGGAAGGTCGAAACGACCTTAGGAAGAAAAAAAGGCTGTGGACGCAGCACCACCTTATCCTTGTGGAATATTAGATAGGGAGCCTTGCATGACAAGGCTGCCAGCTCAGAAACCCGTCTTAACTGACACAACAGCCACCAAAAGGACCACTTTCTGAGAAAGTGTCAACAAGGGAATCTCCCTAATGTTCTCAAACAGTGGTTTCTGAGGCACCTAGAGGCCATGCCGTTAAAGCCCTTAAATGTAAAGCAGGATGGCGTTTGGGACCTTGCGACAGCAAGTCCTCTCGTAGCGGTGGACGCCAAGGGAAGTCTGCTATACAAGCCCTACGGAGGTAGTGGAGGGCGGACCGGAGGGGCCGCATGCTGAACCCCCTGTACAAACTTTCTCACTAGAGAGTGAACCACCAGGGGTCATTGAAAAAAGACAGCCAGGGCAGATATCTGCCCCTTAATTGTACATAAAGCAACATTTTTGGTTCGCCCCACTCTGTAAGAACAGCAGGACTCTGGAAACAAATAAGTACACTGATGCCATCTCATTTCCTCACAAATGGATATGTAGGTCTTCCAAGTGCGATGGTAACTCTTCCTTGAGGACCATTTCCGAGCACTCCTCCTGGTAGAGATCACAGAGTCTGACAGGCCCCGGTCTCTTAGCACCTGGCTCTCCATAGCCATGCCGTTAAAGCCAGTGACTGTAAAACAGGATGAAGTATGGGACCTTGCGACAGCAGGTCCTTTCTTAGCGGTAGACGCCAAGAGGCGTCTGCTACCAGACGCACTAGATCGGTGTTTACAAGGACGCCGAGGCCAATCCAGAGCAATAGGGATCATTGGAATCCTCTCTGCCTCCAGTCTGTGAAGCAGATGAGGAAGGAGCTTCAGAGGAGGGAAGGCATAGATTAGCCAGTGCTGACTCCACGGTGCCACCAACCCATATGTCGCGTCTGCCCATGGGTCTTTTGACCTGGTCACAAACCTCAATACCTTCCGAATGAGTCGAGAAGCCAGGAGATCTACGTCTGGCGTGCCCCCCCCCCCCCTTTGGCAAAGGAGCTGAAACGCCTCCGGGTGTAGAGACCATTCTCCTTGGTCCAGCATCTGGCGACTCCGCCTGCCAGTTTTCTACGCCCGGAATGTATACGGCCGACAGAGCCGGTACGCTCCCTTCTGCCCACCTTAGGATATGAGCGACTTCCGACGCAGCTGAGCTTCTCGTTCCTCCTTGATGGTTGACATATGCCACCGCTGTGGCGTTGTCCGACTGGATCCTGACTGGACGCCCCTGTAGCCTCGGAGACCATGTTGAGAGGCACAGCCTGATCGCCCGGAGTTCCAGGACATTGATCGGCAAGTGGGATTCCTCTGGAGTCCACCGACCCTGGTCGACTAAACCCCCCAGACTCCCCACCAACCGGTAAGGCTGGCGTCTGTCGTGACCACAATCCAGTAAAAAGGAAGGAACGACTTCCTGGACAGAAGTGACGGTGAAGTCAGCCACCAACTACGGAGGTCCTGACTAGGTGGCTCTCCCGGATTTGACAATCCAGGGATGATGGGCACTTGTTCCTTCTGAACAGAATTACCTTCTGTAACACTCGCGTGTGAAATTGCGCATACGGTACTGCCTCGAAGGAGGCTACCATGAGGCCCAGGACTCGCATGCAAAATCGGCGTGACGACCATCTTTGGGATGTCAACTGCCGCACCGCAGCCCGAAGGGTAGAGGTCGACTGATATATATATTTTGGCACTTTTTAATTAATCGGCATCGGCCGATAGTGCTGAAAAAAAAGCCGAATTAAAAAACTTCAGCGCGACTTGCAAATAAGTTCTTTCATAGAAGTCCATGTAAGTTGCCTGAAGTTTCCCGTGGAGCGACTTGTCTCTGGGCAGCCTGCCAAGTGTGAGAAAAGAATACAATGTTTCTTCTTATCAATGAACTCAACTCCGTGTGTAGAAGTTCTCAGTTTAACCATATAAAGACTAAATCTTTTCTGACACTTGTAGCTTACAAGTAAAAATCCTGTATTTTCTGCTAGAAAATCACTTGGAATCCCCAAACATTATACATTTTTTTTTAGCAGAGACCCTAGGGAATAAAATGGCGGTTGTTGCAATATTTTATGTCACACGGAATTTGCGCAGCGGTCTTTTAAACGCAATTTTTGGGGAAAAAATACACTTTAATGAATTTAAAATAAAACTAAACAGTAAAGTTAGCCCGTTTTTTTTTTTTTTTTCGTCTAAAAGTTTTGATTACCTGTTTTTGTGCCTGCTTCCTGATTCCCTTACCGAAGATGGCGGGGGCAAAACCCGAGAGCCGAGGGAGAGATCGGCTTCGTGTGCCGACATCGCGGGCGCCCAGGACAGGTAAGTGTCCATATATTAAAAGTCAGCAGCTGCAGTATTTGTAGCTGCTGACTTTTAATATTTATTTTTTTCGGTGGAATTACGCTGCTTTCACACTGGAGCAGGCAGGCGTTGACGGTAAAACGCAGCTAGTTTTAGCGGCGCTTTACCATCATTTTAGCGGCGCTATTCGGCTGCTAGCGGGGCGCTTATAACCTAGATAGCGGCCGATGAAGAGGTTAAATGCGCCCGTGTAGCACCGTTGCAGAAGCGCTTTGCAGGCGCTTCGGCAGTAGTGCCCATTCATTTCAATGGGCAGGAGTGGTGGAGGAGCGGTATACACCGCTCCAAAGATGCTGCTTGCAGGACTTTTTTTTAACGTCCTGCCAGCGCACCGCCTCAGTGTGAAAGCACTTGAGCTTTCACACAGACTGCAGGGGAGCTGTTTTGCAGCCACTTTTACAGGTGCAATTTTTAGCCCAAAAGTGCCTGAAAAACACCCCAAAAAAACTTTTGCCTCTGAGGAGTCCAGAATCAATCCCAGATAGATTAGGAGTTGAGTTGGTACCGATACGGACTTCTGAGTGTACAGCACCAAACCAAGTATCGGAGGGTCTGAAATTATAGACCCGCTCCACCTGTATGCGTCCTTGCCAAGGATGCCAGAAAAATCCCCCGGATGGAGGGCAGCAACAACAGAGCGAACCAACTCCCTCCGGAATCTTTGTACCTTCACAAAGCAATTGAGGGCCCTGAGATCCAAGATTGGATGAACCCCCTCCTTCTTGGTACTTCGAACATATTTGAGTAAAACCCCTGAAAGCATTTCTGTACTGCAACAGGAATTATCACCCCGCGTATCAGCAGGTCTTGAACCGCCCCATATAGGGCTTCCCAAAGAGTCGGCTGAAGCTGGCGGTTGGAGGGGAAAAAAAAAAAGAATAAAAATCTGTTAGGAGGGCAATCTTGTACTCTGAGGAAACTACTACGCAAACCCACCGGTCGGGGATTTGAGATGTCCACCAGGTCGCAAATTCGCAAAGTCGTCCCCCTTCCCGAGAGATGGGTGGGGACAGACCTTTATGCGAACGTAAATTTGTTTGCAGGCTTGTTGGGCTTGCGAAACCAGGGACGCTTCTGTCCCTCAGCAGGCTCTTTATCTGCCTGGGATCGTTTACTTGCCACACTAGGCGGACGAAAAAAATGCTTGTGCGCGGTGAAGAAGGGCCCTTGCCAACGGCGTGGCTCCTTACCCTTTTTGGATTGTGGGAGCAGCATGCTCTTACCTTCTGTGGCATATTTTAAAATGTCATCCAAGGATGCTCCAAAAAGTCTGTCGCCCTTAAAGGGCAATTTCCATCAGGGCCTTCTTGGAAGATTGGTCCGCAGAGCAATTTTTTAACTAAAGTAGACGGCGTAACACCACTGCATAGCTTGAGGCTCTGGACAGCAGAGGAATAGTGTCCAAGGCTGATTTGCAGACAATTTTGAGGCCCTCTATCAACTTGTCGGCCATAGCCACCTCGTCCGAGGGAGCCTCAAGTGCTTTAAACCCAATGAGCAGCATTTTTGCCCCTTCAGCGAGTGTCTGAGACACCAGGGCCCCAACCACCATTGGGCGCACAGCCGAACCGTATAGGTAGCGGATGACCGCTTCAGCCTTCCTGTCTGCATGGTCCTTGAAAGCAGGAGCCCCTTCCACCAGAATTGTGGCTACCCCGTTTAATCTGAACACCTGAGGGTCCACTATCGGAGGAGAGGTCCATCTTTTCAGGAAACTCTCCTCAAAAGGGTAACACACCGCCAAACTCTTTTGGGGACCGTAAACCCTTTGTGGTTTGTCCCGCTCCTTGTAAAAAATCTGGTCTAGATAAGATGTTCAAGGAACACCTTAGCAGTGCGGGTCGGCCTTACGGACCCCGAAAGGGACAGACACCTCTGGCGTTTCTGCAGGCTCCTCTATCCTTAGAGTGTCCCTCAATGCGGCGATAAGGTCACCTATCAGAGCCTTATCACGTGGTGACCCAGACTGTCTGACCGGCCACGGTCTGCATCCTCTGATATGTCAGAACCAGGGCCATGAGCCGTAGCTGGGCCTGGCTCTGCATCAGAGTTATCCCCAGAAGATGGCGGGGGGGAGGGGGCACATTTTACCCCCCGTGTTCCCACCTGCCGCTTCCACCTTGGCAACAAACCAGGATGCCGGCATAGCGTCTACTGACACAGCGGGTGCAGGAGCAACAGATGCCAATTCAGGTGTATCAGGGGGAGAAGTGTCTGCTTCTGATGCCAAGCTGACCCACGCACCTGATACAAGGACTCCAGTCAAGGTACCAACAGCCCACCCTCCTAGCTGTGACAGAGACGAGGGGGTTCCCCCCAGAGGACTCACCACCCGTCCGCTTCCTAGTAGACCTGCTTCCTTGTCAGCTATCAGTCTGACCACACTGCAGCGTGTGTCTGTAGGCTTGCGCCGTTTAAATGCCATTTGATCGGCATGGACCATGAGAAAATGGCCGCCGAGCGGCAGATAGAGGCCAAAAAACGCAGTGGGCCACAAGAACATGGCCGCCGAGCGGCAGATAGGGGCCAACACAGCGTGATCACAAAAAAAATGGCAGCCGAGCGGCCGATAGAGGCCAAATCGCGCGGACCACAAAAACATGGCCACCAGCGCAGAAGAGGCCTAACAGCATGGATCACATGAAAAATTGCCGCCGAGCGGCCGATAGAGGCCAAACACAGCGCGGACCAGAAGAACATGGCCGCCAGCGCAGAAGAGGCCTAACACAGCATGGATCACCAGCAAAATGGTCGCCAACAGCATGGAGCAGAACACACAGGTAAGCAAACTTCTTTTATGGCAGCTCATAACATCTATCTAGCGGACATACATGCACAGTTCCCACACAGGTGGAGCCCCCCCAGGTGAAACCCCGCCCCAGCAGCCAGCCTAGCTCAGAGAGCCTAGGGAGGAGGGAAGGAGGGGAGGGAAGGGAAGGATAGACCTCTTACTCACCTCTCCAGGAATGTCCAGATCTGTCTTCCTGCCAAAGCAGGGGATTACTACTTACCCTTCCTGTGTGGATTGTGCTGGAAGCATCCCAGACAGACCACCTTCCTCATGGTGACGAAGGTGACTGTCGGCCCGGCTGCTGTAACTCGGCCCTATAGACCGGTCCTATGCATGCCCTGGAGCGAATAGCTCACAACCACCCGTAGAGTGACGGGCATGTCGTGGACGACGCAGCGCGTCGGCACACGCAAGATGGCCGAAACTGAGGAAACTAAATTAATCTGGGATCCAGCCTGTCACCCAGTCGGCAGTTGATCGAAGATCACAGGAACAAAAAGTAAAAATAAAATAATAAAATTTCAATCTGAAATAAAAAACCTCCAGGCCTTTGAGCCCGAAGGGAGCCATGTCTTCTCCTTAGCTAGGCATAAAAAACTGAGCTGCTTGGTGCAGGCTGAGGGGATATAGCCAGTAGGACCACCCCCTGGGCGGGGCTGTTCAGCTTTGAAGTTAACACATTCTGCCTAGTCACTCCTGAAGGAAGGCCAATACCCACTTTGTCAAGATTAAGGCTGTGTCCCCGTCCATGAACGAAAGAGAAATAGTTTCTCTTTCAGACTGTTCTCTAGATACAACTCCCCATAGGCTACTATAAGATGCAAGCCCATCCTAACAGCCACTAGGCTGCCCTCACATTCATGTTAGACTCTTAAGTGTTCATATATACTTGATAGCATTAAGTCCTCTAACAAATGGTTCCACTCACCAAATCCAAACAAGATGTGATGGCCCTTCTAATCCGATTGTGTAGGTATGGACTATCAGAGCCTAATTCAATATTAATTAGTTCACAACCACTCGACCTACATTTGTTATTTTCATGTTCTTGATTTTTTGCTTACTTTGCAGTTGGCTTTGATGTTTCCCAACTTCCCCTCCTGCTGTCTTTTGCCACTCAGGGTGATGACACGACTTCCAACATCACTTCTTGAATACAAATCCACTTCAAGCATTGACAACCACAAAAACGAGGCCACTACTTTGGTGATCATCTGCAGCATTGATGCTCTGTGATCACACAGGTATCGTGGCTAACCAGAACACATTCAAAATCATTTCTCTCAATGTCAATAGCTTTAACTCCAATGCTAAAAAAAAAAACAAGTTCAAAAGCTCAGATATTAAATCTGTTTCACCATATGCAACATACATGCCCCAACACAAACCAAACTCGGTTCTAAAAAAAACATTTTTACTAAATTATCCAAATGGGAACATAACTGTCTCATTACCGGAGGAGACTTAAATTTCCCTCTTGCATCAACACTAGATCATTTACCACTGGCTGACAAACCACAACCAAAAAAACGACTCTACAACTCTCTAAACATTTATCCATCAAAGCTCAATTGTTCGACACAGAGTACTACACTTGATGGAAAAGATACTTTTTTCTCTTACATACACAACACTTACACCTAATTTTTAGTCAACACCCTATAAGTAGTACAAGTAGTAAGGAGTACAGTGTACTCAGGTACTCAGATACTGGAGCGATCACATTTGTCAAAACATGCCCCCATAGAGTGGATTCTACAACTTGAACTTACTAAAATTAAACAATGCCATCGAAAAATGAATAGCTCAATATTGACCACAATAAACTGCATTTGAATGATGCTCTAACTCAATGATGGTTTCATAGAACATTAATCTACTAAATTAGAAGCTCATAAATCTGTGGTCAGAGGCCTGTGTATTTTTCTAGCTGAAACTCGAAATGGAAACAAATACGCAGAAAAAAAAAAAGAAGAAAGAAAATACATTTCCTAACCTTAAACAACTAACCAAAAACCTGCACTTGCGACCATATGTCGAAATGTGCAAACAAGAGCTCAGCTACAATCTGTATGCATAGAGTCGGGAAAGCTATGCTTCACTAAAAAAAAGTGCCACAAAAATAATGAATAATAATGTACACTCTATTAGCCTGTAAATAAAAGCAGAGCATGCATCCAACTAGATATCTACCATTAAAAACACAAAAGAAACAGCAACAAATGTCTAAAATATCAAATATTGAGAATATTACATTAGAATACATTTTACAGACCCCTCGTATAACACGCACAACCTTACCCTCTGCATTATAAAATATTAAACCATTATAACATTCACAAACAAAACCATACACAATTTCACAAATGAGAAATCAGCCTGGATAGCCTTATGTATATCTTTAACCCCTTGGAGCCAGTGCCTTGCAGCCCTTTAAGGGGTTTAGGATGTCAGGAGGCAGAGATTATGTTCATGTGACATGATCAAAAAGCTCCCGATCGTCACTTTCTGTTAGTTGCCGGTAACTTCTCTGGGAGCGCACAGGGCACGCACGCTCAGCACAGCTGTATTTGCACAAATGCACACAAATATGGCCCTCCCCCCAGGCACCATGAGGTTAATATCTTTCCATATATCCTTATGCCTCAACTATTACTTCACTAGTCCATCAGCAGAGAGCTTTGCTAATTGAAGAGCTATAGGTCTGACACAGCAGGGTGTCTGCCAGAGTGACTAAGAGCCGGTTCACACCAGGGCGACTCGTCAGGCGACTCAGTCGCCTGACAAGTCGCGTCCCACGATTTTCAATGGAACCGTTCTAAGAGCGACTCAGGTCGCTCAGACTTAGAAAAGGGTTCCTGTACTACTTTTGGGGGCGACCCAAGGCGACCTGCATTGACTTCTATACAGAAGTCTTATGCAAATCGCCTCGGTGGGCGTCTCAAGTCGTCTTAAGATCGCGCCGCCGAGGTGGCCCCCACAAGTCGTGCTGCATCGCGCCGCCATGGTGTGAACCGGCTCTAAGTGAGTAGGGCCTGCACACTGGTTTATATTAAACGCTGTCTCTCCTGACAGGAGAAAATCAGCATTAAAAACTCACCTAAGCTGCATTTTTCAAACCAATGTAGGCGAGTTTAGCCGCATTTGGTGTTTGCGAGTTTATTTCATTAGCCAGAATTTTAATTTATACTGGCAATTGAAATGAATAAACTCGAAGTGCTAAACTAGCATTTAGACACATTTAGATGCATTTGGCATTTTCTTTTATACCCAAAAGCTCCCCTCCAGAACCCTATTCTTCTGCGTTAAGGAGAGGCGCTTTGACTGCTTCTAAACCCTGCTGCTCCTAAATGCTAGAAAAAGACAAAGAAGATGGCAAAAGCTCCTAAAACGTATGTTTAGGAGCAGCAGTGTACTTGAGGCCTTAGGGTACCACTCTGAAACTGCCTAAAGAGGATAGCTGTAGCTGCTTTAGAAAGATTATTTACTGTAAAAACATTGAACATATGGAATGTATTTAGCCGATTTAAACTGGTCTTCAGAAGGTCTTCAGTTCAGCAAGAACCGGCCGAATTTCAGTATGTGTGTAGCCCCATCTGTTTAACCACCTGACCTCCAGAAGATTTACCCTCCTTCATGACCAGGCCATTTTTTGCGATATGGCACTGCAATACTTTCACTGACAATTTAGTGTCGTGCAACACTGTACCCAAATAAAATTTATGTCCTTTTTTTTCCCAAAAATAGCACTTTCTTTTGGTGGCATTTGATCACCTCTGCACTCTTTTTGTGTGCTATAAACAAAAAAAGACCAACGATTTTGAAAAAAGAAAAATGGGATTATTGTACTCACCGTAAAATCCTTTTCTCTGACGTCCATGGACTGACACAGCGCTAATACTGAAACACGTGGGTATATGTCCCTGCTCGCAGGAGAAGATCTAGGCAGAATGTTAGATGTTAGAAACATACATTCTAGAAAAAAACAGAGCTGGACAGCCCCGCCCAGTGGGGCGGTCCCTCCAGACATAACCCTCCTAACTGCAGCTAGCAGCCTCAGTTCTTAACAAAGCAGTACAAACCTTAAAAGAAGGGTGGGTGCTGTGTCAGTCCATGGACGTCAGAGAAAAGGATTTTACGGTGAGTACAAAAATCCCATTTTCTCTTATCGTCCATGAACTAACACAGCTCTAATACTGAAACACTTGGGACGTCACAAAGCAGTATCAGAAAAGGGTGGGAGCAGTAGTAAAGGAAAAACCAAACTCCACTCCAAACAAGCAGAACTCCTCAACGGAGGAGTTGCAACTTTAAACAGCGGCCAGCAACCCATGCGGCCGAAGGAAGCATCCGAAGATGCAGCCACATCAACCTTATAGAACTTAGAAAAGGTATGAATGGACGACCAGGTCGTTGCCTTGCACATATGTGCAACCAACGCTTGATGTCGGAAAGCCCAGGAAGCACCAATTGCCCTGGTGGAATGTGCCGTAACCGGAAAGGGAGGCGCCCGCCCCTTAAGGGCATAGGCCTGTATAACGGTCTGTCTGATCCACCTAGGAAAGGTGGCAGATGACACCGCTTGGCCCTGTTTTGGACCAGAGACAGACACAAACAGTGAGTCAGACTTCCAAATGGAAACAGTAGTAGACAGGTACACCCGTAAGGCTCATACCACATTCAATGTATGAAGCGCAAACTCTCAGGGATGCGATGGGTGACGACACAAGGACGGAAGAACAATGTCCTCATTAAGGTGAAAGGCCGAGACAACCTTTGAAAGGAAAGACGGTCATGGGCGCAACACCGCCTTATCCTTATGAAGGACCAAGTAAGGTGACTTGCGGGACAAAGCCGCCAACTCAGATACCCGTCGAACAGAAGTAATGGCCACTAAGAAAGCCACCTTCTGGGACAAGGTCAAGAGAGGAATCTCCCTGATATTTTCAAAGGGATGTTCTTGGAGAACTGAGAGCAACAAATTCAGATCCCAAGGAGGGGGAAGGAGGCTTGACAGGGGGGATCACATGGCGAACCCCCTGCACAAAGGTGCTAATCAAGGAATGGCCCGCTAGCGGTCGTTGAAAAAGACAGCCCGGGTCAAAATCCGACCCTTGATGGTACGCAAGGTCAGCTTTTGGGTCACACCACGCTGTAAGAACAGCAAAATCTTGGTAACGGAATACGTCCGTGGATGCCATCAAGCTCCTCGCACATAGCGATGTAAGCATTCCAGGTACGGTGATGGATCTTTCTGGAGGAAGATTTCCGTGCCACAACATAGATGAGATGACCGAGTCCAAGAGACCTCGGTCCCTCAGCACCTGGCTTTAACCGCCGTGCCAAAGCCAAGGACTATAAAGCAGGATGAGGTATGGGACCATGAGACAGAAGGTCCACCCAAAATAGGCAGTCACCAAGGAACGTCTGCGACTAGCCGAACTAGATCGGCGTACCAATATCGCCGTCCCGGAGCAATGAGGATCACCGGAATGGCCTCGACCACTACTCTGCGAAGCAGGCGAGGCAACAACAGTAGCGGAGGGTAAGCATACATCAGGCGATACTGCCCCCACGGGCCCCAACGCATCGGACGTGTCTGCCCAGGGAACCCTGGACCTGGCCACGAATCTCTACATCTTGCGAGTGAGTCGAGAGGCCAAAAGGTCCACATCCGGTGCCCCACCTCCGGTAAAGGAGGTGAAAACACCTCCATATGCAAGAACCCTTCCCCTGGAATGCACATGGCCGACAGGACTGTCCTGCAGCGGGATGGGTATGATAAACCCAAGGAGACCCCGCAATGTAATCGGAGAGGGGAGACCCCGGCTTACGGGGTGCCTCAATTGTTGGCCAAGAAAGGAATCCTGACAGAGCTTCCCTAGAAACTCGGTCAGTGGACCAGTAACTCAGCCTCTACAGGTGGCGCAGACCCACCCCAGACACAGAGACCCTAGAGGCTAAAGCACCTGCAGTGCACCTGCTGGTCGACTGATAGATGAAGCAGAGGCTTTTGCCCAGTCATTGAGCTTCAGGAACGCCAGAGACGCAGCCACTACCGGGCGTAACGCTAACCTCAGCATGGCGAACACACTCAGACCAGCGCTCCTGCTCCATTGATAAGTGCTGATTGTACAAACACATAGTTTATACTGTGTATTGCGTCAAAACGCACAATTAGAGCGTGGGAGGAAACCCCCTCAGCCCTAAAGAGCATAGTACAACCACATACGGCGTATGTAGTTTAGTATGTGTGGATAAACATATTAAACACATTTATACTGTGCCAGCGACTAAGGCGCGCACATCATTGGGGTGTAGGCGGAAACCAGCCACACAGACTGCGTACACAACCGTGTAGGCATGTTAGCATGCGAATAAACAAATTGCACATGTTTATGCTGTGCATAGCGCTGAAAATGCGCACACCATTGGAGCGCGGGGGAAAAACCGGCGCACCCGGATGAAACCCATGCAGACCGCATACGAATACCGTGTAGGTACTATAGTATGTGTACAAAAAATCATATTAAAAAATCATAGTCCATATGATAAACAGCGCTAGTTATGGATAAGTGTCCAAAAGCACACAGTACACTTGAGTGATGACTTTGCAACAGTCTAATTAAAAGTGAAGTTTCTTCTGTGTATATGGTCTGTAGTGCACCCTACACCAATCAAAAATCTTCACCACGAGTGAGGCACACTCCCCCTCTGGGGTTCAAACTCACCACAAGGATGAAAAAGATAAGCCTTTCAAATCTGTAGGTAATCTCGCTCCAACTTCAGTCATCACCACCAGGGTAGTAAGGGTTAAAATCCTCAGGAACACATATAAGGACATAAAGCACCAAATAGTGTAATATTGCTTTAATAAGGAAATCCCCCAATACAATATCCCTGTATCAAATGCACGTACATAAAATTCACTTGTTAAAAGCACATAGAAATGAAGAGTGTATTCACCGCTAATCCGACCCAAGAGGGCGTCCGTGTTGCAAACGTGACGCTGTAATATCTTTTCCTAGTATGGGACAGCTGGCCGTGGAGTTCACTCTGCACTTCCTGGTTACAGAGACGCTGCGGTATCTGAGCCCTGACCGGTTTCGTCACAGGCTGACTTCAACTGAGGGCACAGATAGCCAGCGTCGGCGTGCGTACTATCATCACCCCGCTCCTCATCCATTGGCTGGAGCGCCGCTATCGAACCGCCCTGATTGGTGCTTGTCAGGGCGGAAGATTCATGCGCCCGTCGTCAGATCGGAGCATTCTGGGGGAGTGATCAGACTGCACGAATGACTACACAACCAAACGGAGCTAATTCAGCATAAATGTTATGGCTAATACACCAGCGTATACACATAATAGACTTGTCTTATCCTAAAAGATCATCTCACGGTCAGTGCTGTGCAAACCATGTGTGTTATTCACATTAAAACAAACAAAACTGTGTTTGAAATGCCTTATGAGGCAGCTCTTTAAAAGTTGCCTCTAAAGTAATAAACAAAAAGTAGTAAACAAAAAGTAATAAGCAGGAAAAAGGAAATTTCTTTAAAAGAGAGCACTATGGAAATCTAGGATTAACAGCACCAGCTATTTTTCAATGACACAGATGTTAATATAATCTGTATCATAAGTGGTGTAGTCTTCCTCAGCTCAAATATTTACAGAAAAAACACATTCAGACTTGACAGGATGATAGAAATAGACAACAATACCAGTCACCCCGGTCCTCTTTTTTAGGGAGAGGCAGGGGATGGCAGAAGAGGGGCAGAGGATCAAACAACCAGAGAGGACGAATGCCAACTTACCCACAACAAGGGACAGAATACAGGGGACCACAACATGCACCTATGCAGAGAGACCCACAGTGGAGAGATCCCCCACATTGGGAACGAGAGAGGATGCAACAACCAGGCCCAAGGAGAGAAGGAGTAGAGGCTGCAGGGCCGGACGAAGGACACAAGAAAAGAAGTCGAAAGGAGTACGAGAAGGATTACGATTAGATGGCATTTTTAACTTAACAGATGTGATTTTAACAGATAAAGAGACTAATATTTTAAATTTGGGACTTAAATGTGGCTTACATTGTCCAATTAATAAATTTAACGTGTTTATAGATATAAACAAATATATGAGGAAACTAAACATGAAAAAATATTTTTTAAGTAAAAACTCAAATCCTGTAACAAGTGTCTCATCAGTACCAACAGATAGTGGTTTACGAAACAAATCACTCTTTAACCCTTTATTGGGCACTAACCAACCCTTGGATGTGTTTAAAGGACTGATTATTCGTGATTTGGAACACATCAAACCAAAGAGAAACGTTAATCCACGGTACATAAAGGAAGGTATAGAACTCCTAGAGAAGAGAAAGGAGATAGTGGTTAGGCCGGCAGATAAAGGAGGAGGGGTGGTAATCCTCAGTAAAGAGTTTTACCATGACCAACTAATACAGATGTTATCAGAAGAAGCAACATATGTAAAGTTGGAAAAAGACCCCACTACACAATATGAAATGAATTTACAGAAACTGGTCGAAATGGGCTTCCAAACTAGAGCACTATCTTCACGTGAGAGGACGTACTTGGTACCTAGTAGTAGTCGGATACCTACTATCTATACTCTCCCCAAGATCCATAAAGATCTTAACCTTCCACCAGCAAGACCGATTGTGAATGGGATTGGATCAATCACTTCACGTCTGGGTCAATATCTTGACCACTACCTCCAGAGCAGTGTGACATCGACGGTGGCCTACCTAAGGGATACTAAATACCTCTTGACACTATTACAGGAAATTGATTTGTCTGGAAAAGAAGAAGTGTTTCTGGTTACTGCAGACGTCTCGTCGCTATATACAATTATTCAGCATGACGATGCACTTCTGACCTTAAATTGGGCATTAAGTAAACGAGAAGATATCTCCCATTCACAAAAGGTGTTCCTACGCAATGCCCTTGACTTTTGTCTAGGGCACAACTATTTTTGGTTCGATGGAAGTTTTTATTCCCAAAAGAAGGGAGTAGCTATGGGAGCCAAATTTGCTCTGAGCATAGCTAACCTATTTATGTCAGAGTGGGAGGATAAAACAATTTTCCACAAAAAAACGTAATGAACTGCTACTGTATCGACGATATATCGACGATTTATTCCTCATTTGGGCAGGATCAACAGCGTCATTGGAAACCTTTTTGGAAGAATTAAACCAGAATACTAACAACATCAACCTTATTTGTGAATACAATAAGGAAAGTATCCATTTTTTAGATCTTCATATATTTAGAAATGGCAATAAACTGGGCACTAAGGTTTACTTTAAGCCCACAGATGCTAATAGCTTTCTTCCCACACAAAGCGGGCATCATCCCGCATGGCTAAGAAACATCCCTAAAGGCCAACTTATGCGGGTAAGACGTAATTGCTCTGACGATGCTGACTTTTTATCCCAAGCTGACGTGTTGAAGAATAAATTTATTGAAAAAGGCTATAAAGAAACACAATTGAATAAAATTATTGAAGATCTCGCAGCCACTCCCAGAATCAATTATCTGAACAAGAACCCTTCGCAATGCCAAAAAAGTAAAACCAACTACGAATGGAGTTTTATATCTGGATACCATTCTCAGTATAAAGAGGTGGAGCAAATTTTTACCTCTCATTGGCATATACTCCTACTTGACAAAATCCTCAAAATACATATACCAATAAGACCCACTTTTATATATAGGAAAGCTCCTAATTATGGAGATAGGGTCGTTAAGAAGGTGTTGGATGCACCAAAAAAAACAACCTCTTTTTGGGATAAGGATGGATTTTATGCCTGCAGGAAATGCCGTCCTTGTAGAGAGGTGAATAAACCTCTCAGAGCACTGGAAAATTTTACCTCTACGTTTAATAACAGAGAGTTTGCCATAAGGGACTTCATTACCTGCAACACCACTTATGTGGTGTATGTTTTGGAATGCCCTTGTAAATTATTGTACATAGGTCGTACCAAAAGAGCTCTCAAAGTACGAGTTGCTGAGCATATGGCAAACATCAAAATTGGGTATAAAGACCATAATGTCTCTCTACATTTTAAATTGTTCCACGATCAAAACCCCGCAGGGCTCAAGTTTTGGGGTGTGGACCACCTGAAACCACCATGGAGGGGGTCCAATTTAGTAAGAGAATTATCCAAGCTTGAGACCCAATGGATTTATTCTGTTGATACTTTATCACCTAAGGGGTTGAACGTAGATTTAGATATTAATTGTTTTATTAGTGATTATTAATATCCTTTTTAGTGGGTTTTAGTAGTTTTTATTAGTGTTTTGCGATGGTTTTATTGGTTTATTGACACTTTTATGACCTACGTCCGTTTCATATTGTCTTAAACTAGCCTACCAACACTTTTAACTATACATTAGAACACCCGCTCCTCATATTTTGCCTGTAAGGTCCCTGTTATCCTTGACTGATTTCATACAGGATCAGCTATCTCATATAGGATTAATGTTTCCCCACACTTAAAGCTAAATTATAGCTTTGCCTTGCTTATTTTAAATCTAATTTTATTTTAATTTTAAAGATTTTGTCATCTAGTTTACGTGAAATTTATACTCTATGTACATTAGGGTTTTATATATATATATATATATATATATATATATATATATATATATATGTGTATTTTTACGTATATATGTATTTCATATTTATATGTCCTACAATATAATTTATCCTTTGCTAATCCATCTTTAATATTGGGATTATTGGGCTTGAACCCCAACTTTGGATATATTTTGTCTCTAGAATATACTGACATACACAGGATGGCTGCAAAGTCTGAATGTGTTTTTTCTGTAAATATTTGAGCTGAGGAAGACTACACCACTTATGATACAGATTATATTAACATCTGTGTCATTGAAAAATAGCTGGTGCTGTTAATCCTAGATTTCCATAGTGCTCTCTTTTAAAGAAATTTCCTTTTTCCTGCTTATTACTTTTTGTTTACTACTTTTTGTTTATTACTTTAGAGGCAACTTTTAAAGAGCTGCCTCATAAGGCATTTCAAACACAGTTTTGTTTGTTTTAATGTGAATAACACACATGGTTTGCACAGCACTGACCGTGAAATGATCTTTTAGAGCCCATTCACACAGGGGCAACAGGACTTCCAGCGCGATTTTATGAGGCAACTCAGACACAACATGAGAATGAATCACATCACGACCTGGAGCTATTTACAAGGCAACTCCAAGTTGCCTGCAGGACAGGAGACATTCCAGTGGCCAATCAAACAAGAATCAGCTCTGTGGGAGGGAGGGGGGAGAGAGAGTTTTGCAGGAGAAATGTATGTTATCTTCCTGGAGAGTCGCTCCTATTAAGACAGTGAGAGGCGACTCCCATTGAAATGAATGGGTACAGGTCGCCTAGGAGTCGGATTGAAGTAGTACAGGGACCTTTTTTTGAAGTCTGAGTGACTGCAGTAGTGTGCATAAGGACAGCTCCATTAACTTACATTTATTTCTTCAGCCAGCGCGACCTGAGGCAACTAGGGGCGACCTGGGGCGATTTGGAGTCGGATCCAAAGACGCCCCTGTGTGAATGGGCTCTTAGGATAAGACAAGTCTATTATGTGTATACGCTGGTGTATTAGCCATTACATTTATGCTGAATTAGCTCCGTTTGGTTGTGTAGTCATTCGTGCAGTCTGATCACTCCCCCAGAATGCTCCGATCTGACGACGGGCGCATGAATCTTCCACCCTGACAAGCACCAATCAGGGCGGTTCGATAGCGGCGCTCCAGCCAATGGATGAGGAGCGGGGTGATGATAGTACGCACGCCGACGCTGGCTATCTGTGCCCTCAGTTGAAGTCAGCCTGTGACGAAACCGGTCAGGGCTCAGATACCGCAGCGTCTCTGTAACCAGGAAGTGCAGAGTGAACTCCACGGCCAGCTGTCCCATACTAGGAAAAGATATTACAGCGTCACGTTTGCAACACGGACGCCCTCTTGGATCGGATTAGCGGTGAATACACTCTTCATTTCTATGTGCTTTTAACAAGTGAATTTTATGTACGTGCATTTGATACAGGGATATTGTATTGGGGGATTTCCTTATTAAAGCAATATTACACTATTTGGTGCTTTATGTCCTTATATGTGTTCCTGAGGATTTTAACCCTTACTACCCTGGTGGTGATGACTGAAGTTGGAGCGAGATTACCTACAGATTTGAAAGGCTTATCTTTTTCATCCTTGTGGTGAGTTTGAACCCCAGAGGGGGAGTGTGCCTCACTCGTGGTGAAGATTTTTGATTGGTGTAGGGTGCACTACAGACCATATACACAGAAGAAACTTCACTTTTAATTAGACTGTTGCAAAGTCATCACTCAAGTGTACTGTGTGCTTTTGGACACTTATCCATAACTAGCGCTGTTTATCATATGGACTATGATTTTTTAATATGATTTTTTGTATTTATTATTTTATATATATGAGGTTCTCATGTGTATAGAATTTAAATAGCTGCTATATATTTATCTATAACTTTTATCATAAGTTTTAGTAACCTTGATGAATTTGAGTTTACTGTTGTCTTCTATTCCTATTAACCTCTTAACTGCTTAGCTGGAGAGGTTATTTTCTGGAATAGCAATTTAGCATTTAGGCGCCGAGCAGTGCATATTTGGGCCATTTTACTTTGCACCTTCCTTTTATTTTATTCTACTATAGTATGTGTGATAAACATTTTGAACATGTCTGTGTGCGCATAGCGCCGAAGGCGTGCACACTGTTGGCGTGTGGGAGGAAACCGGAGTACCCGGAGGAACCCCCACGCAGACCCAGAGAATACAATACATACATCTACTGTGAATGTATTTAGTGTTGTGTACAAACATAATGTGTATGTTTATACTGTGTATGGCACCAAAGGCGCGCATGTCATGTAGTGTGGGCGGAAACCGGAGGACCCGGAGGAAACCCACGCAGATTGCACACACCGTGTAAGTATGTTAGCATGTGGATAATCAAATCGCACAAGATTCAGACTGCATACACATACCGCGTAGGTATTAGAGTATGCGTGATAAACATATGGAACATGTTTAACCCCTTCCATACCGGGCCATAGCAGAATGACGCCGGCAGGAACCCTCTCTCCCTCCGGGTGGACGTCATATGACGTCCTGGGTTTGAAGGGGTATATCTGAATGATGCCTGCAGCTAGAGGCATCATTCAGACATCCTTGTTTGCAGCCGGCGATCCTGCGCACCATAAGAACGATCATAGCGGCGGACATCCCCCCCCACCCTCCCGCCGCCGTCGTCCGGTGCTTCTCCGGGCTCTTCCGTGCGATCAGGGACCCGGAGAGAATCGTCGGCGCCGGTGGTGGGTCACGTGATGAGCATAGAGATGACTGGTGACCAGATGGTCACCAGTCATCTCTATGATCGTCGGAGGCCCGGGCGCAATGTGATGACGTCACGCCCGGGTCCTCAAATGTAAACAAAGCCGCCATTGGGGCTGTAAGTATGAGAATAGTGAAAAAATTTTCACGATCTCATGCTTTCCAGCCTGGAGGAGAGATGTGGACCTGTCACACACATTCCTATTACAAGGGATGTTTACATTCCTTGTAATAGGAATAAAAGTGATCAAAAAAAAAGTGTAAAAAAAAAATATTTTTTTTTTTAAAACGCCCATCCCCAATAGCTCGCGCTTAGAAGCGAACACACACGCAAGTCCCGCTATAATTTTTTGCATATGTAAACGCCGTTCAAACCACACATGTGAGGTATCGGCGCGTGCGTTAGAGCGCGTGCAACAATTCTAGCACTAGACCTACTCTGTAACTCTAACCTGGTAACCTGTAAGAAAAATTCAAAGTGTCGCCTATGGAGATTTTTAAGTACCGAAGTTTGGCGCCATTCCATGAGTGTGCGGAATTTTAAAGCGTGACATGTTAGGTATCTTTTTACTCGGCGTAATATAAGCTTTCATATTTTACAAAAAAATTGGGCTAACTTTACTGTTTTGTTATTTTTTAATTCATGAAACCATTTTTTTCCCCAGAAAAATTATTGCGCAAATACCGTGCAAGATAAAAAGTTGCAACAACCGTCATTTTATTCCCTAGGGTGTCTGCTAAAAAAAAACATATATAATGTTTCGGGGTTCTGAGTAATTTTCTAGCAAAAAAATGATGATTTGTACATGTAGGAGAGAAGTGCCAGAATAGGCCCGGTATTGAAGTGGTATAAAAAGCCCTGTATGGAAGTGGTTAAACTGTGCACATACCTTCAGAGTGAGGAAGGAAACCGGAACACCCGGAAGAAACCCACTTAGACAGCACACAGATTCCGTGTAGGAATAATAGCATGTGAATAAACATATTGCACATGGTTATGCTGTGCATTACCCTTGGAGCGTGGGAGGAAACCGGAGAACCCGGAGGAAACCCACGCAGACAGCTGTTTATACTGTGCAGAGAGCCGAAGCGCACATACCGTGAGAGGACACCGGAGCACCTGGAGGACCCCCACGCCGACCCAGAGAGTATAATACATACATATACTGTGAATGTATTTAGAGTCATGTATAAACATATTGTGTATGTTTATATCGTGTATGACACTGAAGACAGCATTGGAATGTGGGAGGAAACCCACGCAGGCACAGAGATCAATAACACATACATACACTGTGAATGTATTCAGTGTAGAGTTATAAGGGAAGGTTTAATTATGGCGCAGAGGTGCATAATCTTCTCTGTTATCATTCCAACCTGCTTAAATGTGCTGCCGAAGCAGCATGCAGGTAAAAGGTAACCTCTGACACCGCAGACCGTGGTCCTGTCAGAGCTCAGAGCGTTCCCCAGGAAATGGCGGGAAACCACAGGCGCAGAGACCCTGTTGTTGCCTCAGAGATATCACACAGAAGGCTCACAGGGACTATAGAAATAAGTGAATAAAGTGCCCCCCCACCATGCTGCACCGACCAGGGGGGAGGGGGAGAGGCACTGTGTACCACTGTATCATCCATGCTGCTCTCGACGCAGCGTGTGAGGAAAACAGTGAGGAAGCTGTGTAAAAGAAAAGCTTGAAAAGAACCAAAGGAGAAAGTGTCCGCCTGAGGTACCTCACCCACAGCATCCAGCTTGAGAGTGTCCCTCACAGCATCAATGAGTTCACTTACAAGCACCCCGTCATTTACTGACTCAGAACTGGAGTCTTCCTCACAAGGAATGTCCTGTTCAAAAACATTAAAAAACATTCAGAGCTAGAGTCCTGAGCAGCAGCAGCTAGGCCCATATCTGAATCAGAGCACTCCCCATGTGTGAGATTGTGTGGGGAGAGGGCGCTTTATAGCTCCCTTGCTCGCACACCGCTTCCATCCTGACAATACATTTTTTCCCCCAGGGTGGGGAAGCAGGGGAACCAGACTCCATATTTGTCACCCTCTGAGACCTTAAACACTACAAAGTGAATAAATACAGTCCACCCACTGGCTGTGCTGAGGCTGAGGAGGGGATACCCAGAGGACTCACCAACCCTTGTAAGGACAGCTCAGCTCCGCTGTATGTCACCGCGCTGCCAGCGCGAGTGAAGTCTGAGGAGAGTGTAAGGAGATTCGCGCCGCAGCAGCGGCGATAGAGGCCAAGACCGAAAGTGAAAGCGCCGCGGCTTCAAGAAAATGGCCGCCGGCCGCGTGTAAGCAGCACCATTGATCCGCGGCAAGATTGCCGCTGAGCGCAGCTTAAACAGTAAAAGCCATGCCAGCTAGTGGCTTCTCCAAACACTCGCACCTCACAGCCCCATCACAGAGGCATGAGCGCCCCCCGCCAGGCCAGAGTGACCCCCAAGTACCCCCACACAGCACAGCGCCAGTACAGGGTGCAGAGAGCAGCATAACCGGGGGGAGACAGGGAGAAACCCCCCCCCCAGACAGAGAAACACAGCCAGCATGTACTCACCTGAAGCAGGAGAGACTACTTACCCATCCCATAGGGACCCACTGGTGGCTTGTTTCAGACAGACCTATCGCAGAGTAGTACCCAGTAGCTGTCAGCCCGGTCCACCGCAAAAGATACAGCAGGTACTGTTCAATCTTGTAAGGACCGCGGGAGCATAAAAGCCACCCGGCCACCCCTGGAGTCATGGGGCATGTCGTGAACTGAGTCTCACGCACACAAGGCGAGGATCAGCACGCTCGATGGTCGGACAGGGAAGACTACGAGGATACCAGTGTACCCAACCTGTTGCCCAGCCGACAGTTGATTGAAGGTCTCAAAAATAAAATAATAAAATTCCCAAAGGAATAAAAATAAAATCTTCCAGGAGACTGGCTCCTGAGGGAGTCACGTCTTCTTCTGCTAGGCAGAAAAAAACTGAGGCTGCTAGCAGCAGGTAGGAGGGTTAGGTCTGGAGGGACCGCCCCTCTGGGCGGGGCTGTTCAGCTCTGTTTTTTTCTATAATGTATGTTTCTAACATCTAACATTCTGCCTAGATCTTTTCCTGCGAGCAGGGACATATACCCACGTGTTTCAGTATTAGAGCTGTGTCAGTCCATGGACGATAAGAGAAATATTTTTTTTTACTTTTGGTTATAAAACCTATCCCAAAAAAATTGATTTAGGCCAATATGTATTCTACTACATATTTCTGGTAAAAAAATCCCAATAAGCATACCGTATATACTCTAGTATAAGCCGAGTTTTTCAGCACATTTCTTTGTGCTGAAAATGCCCCCCTTGGCTTATACTCGAGTCTGTGTCCATCTGCATACCCGATCAGCATGTGTCATGCTCAGACGGCGGCCGACCAGTGTAAAAAAGCCGCGTCTCCTTCTCGTCCTCGTTCGTTATAGGGGAACACTCAGTTTCCCAGCATTTACGGACGAGGAGGAGGCGCGGCTTTTGTACACTAGATGGATGACCGCCGTCTGACTGCATGACATGGGCTGATCAAGTATGCAGATCAGCACAGTGAGGCTTGCGATGGGCACAGTGAGGCTGCAAATGTGTATTGTTGACCCTCTTTTCCACATACAGTAGCTGATGCATTTCCTACCCTAGGCTTATACTCGAGTTAATACGTTTTCCCAGTTTTTTGTGGTAAAATTAGGTGCCTCGGCTTAAATTCGGGTCGGCTTATTCTCGAGTATATACGGTATAATGATTGGATTCGTGCAAAAGTTATAGCGTCTACAAACTAGGGGATATTTTTTTTTCGTTTGTTTTTACTAGTAATGGCAGTGATCAGCGAAATTGCGGTAGACATTCTGACCCTTTTTGAGGACCAGTGACACTAATACAGGGATCAGTGCTAAAAAATATGCTCTGTCACTGTACTAATGACACTGGCTTGGGAAGGGATTAACATCTGGGGCGATCAAAGGGTTAACTGTGTGCCTAGCCTGTTTTACTAAACTGTGGGAGGTGCTTTTACTAGGGGGAAACATGGATCCCAGTCCCTCCTTTGCAGAGACACAGGATCCATGCCTTCCATCCTGTCAGAACGGCAATCTGACTTGTTTACATAGGCAGACTGCAGTTTTGTCTCTGGCTGATGAGAGAGTCCGATATACCCGCCGATCAGCTCCCACTGTGTGTGATCGCGCACCCTACCTATTAGTGCGGGATCACACACACACACGTGATCCTGCACACAGCTGCTTCCCTGTAGCAGTAAAACTGCTACAGGGCGGTCACCAAGTGGTTAACGGAAGCCTGCTCTGTCAAACAGACCTGCTAGAAAACCAGCATTTGATCAGCCAATCTCTGCAGTGCTGATCTGTGTATTCTGATGGGGGATGGGGGGGGGGCAAGTCCCAGTTGTCAGAATACAATAGTACAGTGAATGAGATCTCAGCATCAACATTGCTTGTGTGGATGCGGGGATTTGATTTTTTTTTTTTTTTTTCACTCAACCTGCTGCATATATACCTTGTTTTACTCCAATTGTACCAACTCAAACAAAAATGTTAATCTTTGTTTTTTTCTTTGTGCTTTAATTTCATTTTAAATTACTTTCCATTAAAGCAGAGTTCCACCCAAAAGTGGAACTTCCACTCATCCGATAACCCGCGCCCCCCCCTTCCGGTGACACAATTGGCACCTTTTGGGGGGAGGGGGGACAGGATACCTGTCTGACAGGTATCCTTTACCACTTTGGAAGCCTCAGCCGCGGGTATTGACGTCACGGGTGGGGCTCCCTCCTCCCTCCCCTGTCGCCGGGCCAGTAGGAGAGAGGAGCGGGTACCCTTACCCGCAATGGCAGAACACGACAGCTGATGGAAACATCAGCTGCAGTGCAGACATCACTGGACTCCAGGACAGGCAAGTGTCCTATTAAAAGCCAGCAGCTGTAGTATGTGTAGCTGCTGGTTTTAAAAAATAAATAAAAATGGGCAGACCTTCGCTTTAATACCATGTTTTTATAGTGATTTGTTTTCTGTGTATTTGCAGTAATTGACATGACCAATGTCACCATATAATATTTAAATAGGCAGAAGTATAGGCAGAAAGAAAAAACACATGAAAAGAGTGAAAGCAAAAAAAATAAAATTGTGCTATGATTTTTGTAGTTGCTCATAAAAGACAAACAGATCTTGTAAAAAAAAACATTTTGAAGGAGTCATAAATCGGAATCTAACTTTTGAAAACTTTCTGCTTCTTTTTCTGCTCTGGCCCAGGTAGCAAATAAAAGGTGGACAAACTACTATTTCTGACTACTTTTACATTTAGTTAGACAAGTTTTATTAGAGAAACTGCATTTAAATGGTACTGGGAGCCTTTACCTTGATATTTTGCAAATCTTTTCTAGCAAAAAACAGAGTGGTTGCTATTCTTGAATATCTCCCCAGTGCAGCACACAAGTCAGATATGTCTAATGCTCTGGAAATGTTAATTGCTCATTGCAGTTGGCCATGATGTGTAGAAAACTAAAGTTAATCTAGCACATAATCTAAATGTACAAGACTTTTGATGGCAGTTTTCTATGGTTTACCAAGTCAGTCCCTTTTCTCTTTGACATATGGTGCTATGTGGTATCTTTGCTTGCAGCAGCCAGGATGCTACAATATGTATTGGTAGAGATAAGCAGCTGCCGTTTACATTGCTTCTCTCATCAATCAAGCCAGGAGGAACCACTGAATACAAAAAATGTGCCTCCCTCTCCTCTGCTGTCTCAACTCCTGCCTTTGTTGGAATGTGCCAACTAACAAATGTGACTGATCAGAGGAAATATATAAAGTCATTTATCTGCCCTGGCTGTTCTGATGCAAGTATCTCTACTAACTATAACAGCTGCTTCTTCAAAAGCCCTGCCATGCAGAATTGTAAGTTGCTACCTCTTTACTTTTATACTGGGGCTGTATCTATCATGTATAAAGGTTGTAGTAACAAAATTAATATGCTGAACTCAATGCACACGTTTTGTTGAACTGTACTGCCTTTATTGGACTGGAAAAAATACCTGTGATTTGGCTCTGCTATCCGTAAAACTATCAAACAATGCCAATGCAATGAGTTTTGTAGTTATTTTGTTTAGGTGTAAATAAAAATATTCCACCAACTAACTAAATAAACTGAAGAAACTGAAGCAGGGAGATTTTATTGCTGGTTTGCCAATGTGTATAAAAGACATAGCCGTGTGTACCGAGTGTGCCTGGGCACACCCTAATCCGGGGATTTGCAACCCATCGATTATGGGCAGATGACAGGTAGGCCGCAATCCTTCCTTGCCGACCCCCGAATCCTAGGCAGGAGGGGCGGCAGAATTTACTGGAACCAATCTGTATTTTCCTCATGCAGCAGCTGAAAGTAGGCTTCTTCCCTCCCGCATTCTGCTGCCACAGGGGCAACCGACCCTCTCCTTTTTGCTGCCTGTGCTGTGTCCGTCCATGGACAACAGATTAAAGGATTTTACGGTGAGTACAAAAAATCCTATTTTCTCTTTTTGTCCATGGACGGACACAGCCTTCTTAAGTCTTGACAGTTGGGACGTCCCAAAGCAGTGTCAAAAACGAGGGGTGGGAACAGTAATCCAAAAAACTATTTCACCCCAAGCAAGCAGAGCTCCTCAACGGTGGAGTTACAACCTTAAACTGTCGCCTGCAAAACTTTGCAGCCGAAGGAAGCATCTGAAGATGCACTCACATCATCCTCGAATTTTTTTTGGAGAAAGTGTGCACGGACGACCAAGGGGGGGGGGGAGAGAGTGAGAGAGAGAGTGAGAGAGAGAGAGACAGACAGACAGGAGAGAGAAGCACCAATTGCCCTGGTTGATAGCGCCGTGACCGGAAAGGAGGGCGCGCGCCTCTTAAGGGCATAGGCCCGCACAACGGTCTACCTGATCAACCTAGAAAATGGTGGCCGACGAGACCGCCAGGCCTTTTTGTGGACCAGACACCGACACAAACAGCGAGCCAGACTTCCGAAACAAAGACGTAGCAGACAGGTACACCCGCAAGACACGTACCACGTCTAAAGTGTGAAGCACAGACTCTCTGGGATGCGATGACCGAGGACACAAGGATGGCAGTACAATGTCCTCATTCAGGTGGAAAGCCGAAACCACCTTTGGAAGAAACGAAGGTCGCGGGCGTAGTAGCGCTTTATCCTTATGGAGGCTCAAATATGGGGACTTGCAAGGCAAGGCCGCTAATTCAGAAACCCTTCTGACAGAAGTAATGACCACTAGAAAGGCCACCCTTCTGAGATCACGTCGAGAAGAATCTCTCTGATGATGTTCTCAAAGGGAGGTTCCCGAAAAACCGAGAGCACCAGGTTCAAATCCCAAAGGAGGGAAAGGTGGTCTAATTGGGGAAAGCCCCAGTCAAACCTCCTGTACAAAAAAAAGGTACCCACCAGGGAATGGGACGCCAAACGCCATTGAAAGAAAATAGCCAAGGCTGAAACTGACCCTTAGTGGTGCTTAAAACAAGCTTTTGATCCACTCCATGCTGCAAAAAACAGCAGGACCCCAGAAACCGAAAACATCCATGGACGGCACCCCATCTCTGCACACAAGGAGATGTAGGCCTTCCAAGTGTGATGGTAGATCTTCCAGGAGGAAGATTTGTGCCCTCAGCCTGGTCGAGATAACCGAATCCGAAAGACCTCGGTCCCTTAGTACCTGGCTGTCAATAGCCATGCCATAAGGCCAGCGGCTGTAAGGGAGGGTGAAGTATGGGACCTTGAGACAGAAGGTTCTCCCACATTGGCAGCCACCAGTGTGTTCGCCCCCAGGTGTACGAAGTCGGCGTACCAAGGACGCCGGGGCCAATCTAGAACGATTAGGATCACCGGGATCCCCTCGATCTGCACATTTAGGAGTAGACGAGGAAGCAACATCAGTTCAGAGAGGCATAATTTAGCCGATACTGACCCCACGGGGCCACCAACGCGTCTGCCCAGGGATCTCTGGACCTGACCACGAATCTCAACATCATGCGATTGAGTCGAGAAGCCAGGAGGTCCACGACCGACGTCCACCTCCGGCAAAAGGAGTAGACACCCCTCCGGATGGAATGAGCATTCCCCTTGGTTTAGCAACTGGCGACTCAAATGGTCCGCCAGTTAGAGTTCTACACCCTGAATGTAGACAGCCGGCACACTTCTTCCCGTCTACCGCAGGATGTCCAGATGGTTGACATAAGCCACAGCCGTGGCATTGTCCGACTGGATCCTGATCGGGGGCCCTTGTAGTCTCCACGACTACGAAGAGAGACATATCCTAAATCGTCCGAAGTTCCAGAACATCGACCGGCAGACGGGATTCGTCCAGAGTCCAGCGACCTTGGACCGACTGGACCCCCCAGACTCCCCCCCCCCCCAGCCTGTGAGGCTGGATCGTAATCACAGTTCAATAGAAAAGGAAAAAACTTCCCGGACAGAAATGCCGGGAATGTCAGCCACCAAGTCAGAGAGGCCCTGACTAGGCGATTCACCTTCATCTAGTGATCCAGAGACAATGGGGATGTGTTCCAATAGGACAGAATCTCCCCTCCAAATGTGGACATGAACAAACTGTACTGCCTCAAAAGGAGGCCATCATGAGATCCAACTCACTACAGCCTGGAGCATCCGCAACCTCTCTGGAGGGAGAAAACTCTCGCCTCTGATGAGCACAGAGCCAGCCCCAAGTATTCTAGGCGCTGAGTCTGAACTAGTACCGACAACTGGAGGTACAGCATCCACCCGAAGTCTTGGAGAGTCTGACTGACTATAGGCACATCTTCCTCTAATTCTAACCTGTTAACAGGTTATAAAAGAAGACCATGCAAAGAACCAACGATGACAATGCCGCACTGACTCAGCAAGGCTAGAATCGGGGCTAGCACCCTGGTGAAACTCTTAGTGCTACCACTAGGTCAAAAGGGAGAGTCAAATTAATAGTTGTTCCCCTTGACCGCTAAACGCAGGAACCTCTGGTGCCTGTCGCATATGGGGACCCAGCACGCGTCCCTGAAGTCCAGGGACGTCAGAAGGTCCCCTGGATGGAGCGAACCGACTCCATCCTGAATTTCCGAATCCCCAACAAGTCTTGAACTGCCCCATCAGGGCAGTCTGACGAGACAGTAGGGCAAAGAAACCATTCGGTGAACAAGAAAGAAAACATCGATCTTGTATGAAGAGACCACTTCGCAAACTGCGTGGCCGAATGTACAAACACAGTTTATACTGTGTATTGCGCCAAAGCGCGCAATTGGAGCTTGGGAGGAAACCGGAGTACCCGGAGGAATCCCACGCAGACTGCATACACATACCGTGTAGGTATTTTAGTATGTGTGAATAAACATATTGAACATGTTTATGCTTTGCATAGCACCGAAGGCGCACATACCATTGGAGTGTGGGAGGAAACCGGAGTACCCGGAGGAAACCCACGCAGACACAGAGTAATAATACATACATATACTGTGAATGTATTTATTGTCTTGTATAAACATATTGTGTATGTTTATACGGTGTATGTTTATACGGTGTATGTTTATACGGTGTATGTTTATACGGTGTATGTTGCCGAAGGTGCGCACGTCATTGGAGCGTGGGAGGAAACAGACACAGAGAGCAATAATACATAAATACACTGTGAATGTATCCAGTGTTGTGTATAAACATATTGTGTATGTTTAAACTATTGCGCCGAGGGTGCTTAATCTTCTCTGTATCGTAAAAGGCAACCTCTGACACCTCAGACCGGTGGTCCTGTCAGAGTCAGAGCATTCCCCGGGACATGGCGGGAAACCACAGGTGCAGGGGCTCTGCTGTTGCCTCTCAGATACTGACTCCACGTTACACAGAAAGCTCTCAGGGACTAGACAAAATTAATGTAGTCCCCCCACCATGCTGTATCGACCGGGGGGGTCACCCAGGGGACTCACCAGCCCAGAATGAGACCGCTCAGTGCCACTGCCCACCTCTATACACTAAGACTGTATCACTGTATTATCCATGCTGCTCTAGAAGCAGCGTATGAGGAAACAGTGAGGAAGCTGTGAGGAGAATCGTGCTGCGCCATCCAGGAGCCAGCACTAGAGGCCAAACCTCCACCAAAGATGGCCACCGGACGCCTCAGGGAGAAGGAAAGGGCACGACCACAAGAAAATGGCCGCCCGCAATAACAACTGCGCCATAGCGTGTAGGGGTGTTGAAAATGATCGCCGCATCACGATTAGACCCTTCCCGATTCGGCATCGATGCAGTATTCAGCAATAATCAATTATGTGTGACGTCATTCCGGCTCCTCCCCCCGCACGGCAGTGTCTTTGCTGGAATGACAAGCCGCCGTACGGCTGGCTGCGCCTGGTGCTGTTCCCTCCTCAATTGACTGTAGCCACAGTCTCGAAGAGTCTGACAGGTAATGGACACGCTTACCTCCAATTCTGAGCTTGAAGGGGCCTTCAGTAGAAGGTCGTCCAAGTAGCCCATGATAGCGATACCCCGCTGTCTTAGAAGTGCCAGAATCGGAGCGAGCACCTTGGTGAACGTCCTGGGTGCTGAAGCCAAGGAGGCCAGAAAGTCCCCCGGATGGAGAGCCGTGACTACAGATCGAACCGACTCCATCCGAAATCTTTGTACCTTCACAAAGCAATTGAGGGCTCTGAGATCCAAGAATGGACGAACCCCCTCCTTCTTCGGCACAATGAACAGATTAGAGTAAAAACCCTAACCCCGTTCCTGTTCTGGAACTGGAATAACTACCCCGCGTTCCAGTAGACTCTGGACCGCCCCATACAGGGCCTCCCGACGGGTCGGTAGTAGCTGGAGATTGGAGGTGACGAATCTGTCCGGTGGACAAGATAGAAATTCTATTTTGTAGCCTGAGGAGATTACTTCGCAAACCCACCTGTCGGAGACTAATGCTGTCCACTGAGTCGTGAATTTGCGAAGACGTCCCCCCACCCCGAGAGCTGGGTGGGGGCGGACCTTCATGCGGACGCAGATTTGTCCGCAGGCTTGTTGGGTCTGCGGGACCAAGGACGCTTTTGTCCTTGGGCAGGCGCCTTGTCGGCCTGGGGTCTTTTCCCTGTCGCCCTAGGGGGACGAAAAAAACGCTTGCATGCAGTAAAAGAGTTCCCTTGCCCTTGGCGTGGCCCCTTACCCTTGCTAGTTTGGGGAAGCAAAGTGCTTTTACCTCCTGTGGCATCCTTGATGATGTCATCCAGAGAAGCCCCAAAAAGTCTGTCGCCCTTAAAAGGCAAATCCAACAGGGCTTTCTTGGAAGTCTGGTCCGCAGACCAGCCCTTTAGCCAGATCAGGCGGCGTATTGCTACTGCATAAACCAAAGCTTTTGACAGCAGGGGAATAGTATCCATGTCTGACTCGCAGACAAACTTAAGGCCCTGGACCAACTAGTCGGCCAAAGTCATCTCATCAGGAGGAGCATCTCGCTCCTTTAACCCCTGGAGTAGCAATTTTGCCCATTCAGTAAATGTCTGAGACACTAGGGTCCCCGCCAATGCTGGGCGTACTGCCGAGCCTACCACTGAGTATAGGTAGCGAGCGAATGCTTCAGCCTTCTTATCCACAGGGTCCTTGAAAACAGGAGCCCCTTCTACTGGAATAGTGGTAGCTCTATTAAGTCTGGACACCGGAGGGTCCACTATAGGGGGAGAGGTCCATTTCTTCAGAAAACTCTCCTCAAAGGGGTACCGTACCGCAAACCTCTTTGGGGCTGTAAAGACTCTCAGTGGGTTCTCCCATTCCTTGTATAAGAGTTTATCAAAATAAGACACACAAGGGAACACCTTAGCAGTGCGGGCAGGTTTACGAAACCCAAAAGGGGACTGGAGTCTCTGCTGCTTCCGCAGTATTTTCCAACTTTAGCGTATCCCGCACTGCAGTAATAAGGTCAGATACCATAGCCGTCTCGCGTACTGACCTGGACTTGGAGTCATCCTCACTGTCCGATCGGTCACGGTCTGCAGTCTCTGATGCGTCAGAATCTGGGCCATGAGCCGTAGCTGGACCTGGTTCTGTCTCAGAAATATCCCCAGAAGATTGCAGGTGACGGGGGCGTTTACTACCACCTGTATTCCCGTGTGCTGCTTCCACCCTGGCAGCAAACGCCTCTAGGATTGCTGACATAACGTCCATAGTCACCTCAGGGGCACCAGCTGCTAAATCTGGTGTTTGCGGGGAGAAGACATCTGGCTCAGATGCCATGCTGACCACACGCTGACACCCACAGGGCTCCAGGCAAGATATCAATAGGCCACCCTCCTGCGCTGCAGAGATGCTGGGTCACCCAGGCCACCCTGGACCGGTACTGCTATTCTGTCCCACTGCTGCTGTGTCAGTCTGCTTCTTTTATCAGCGCTTCCTGTGTGAATTTTTCGCGCCAGTGTAATGCACCCTAGAGGCCGGAGACTCTCGCAAAATGGCAGCCAAAACGTCTGTATGGAAGATAATGTGGGCTCTAAGAAAATGGCTCCCGAGCCGAAGATAGAGGCCAAAGCAGCCGTAGACCACAAAAAGATGGCCGCCGAACGGCAATATATACATACAGCGTGGATCATTACAAACATGGCCGCCGATCAGTCGATAGAGGCCAGTGGGTGTGGAACTACAAGAAAATGGTGCCGAAACCACAGGAAGATGGCCGCCGGGCAGTCACTAGAGGCCGAACCCGGCATGGACCATCTCAAAATGGCTGCCGACAGCATGGAGGAGGAAGCACATACAGGTAAGCAGAAATGACATTTCTTTTAAATGTTAGTTACAGCCAGCCCCGCTCCAGTGGAACCCCTTAGGTGACCACCAGCAACCTTTAGATAGAAGCCCAGGGAGGAGGGAAAGGCAGGGAGAGAGGGAGAGCGGGAAGAAAGAGGCCACAACCACTTACTTGGTCTCTCCAGGAATGTCCAGCCAAATCATCCAGCCGAGGCAGGGGAGTTTACTTACCTCCTGCATGTATTATGCTGGAAGACATTCCAAACAGATAATCGTCCACGCACGGAAGGTGACTGTTGGCCAGGCATGCTGTGATTGGACCCAAGGGGACGATCATATGTATGCCCTGGAGCACAACGCTCACCGGACAGGCTACTGCGACTCGGCCGTAAGGTCAGCCGAAGCTGAGCGGTCCGATGCAAGCCCTGGAGCGTAGGCTCACCAGCCACCGGTGGAGCGACAGGCATGTCGTGGAAAACCCAGCGCGTAGCTAGGGTCAGCACACGCTCGATGGCCGAAACTGGGGAGACTACAAGGATCGAGGATCCAGCCTGTCACCCAGTCGGCAATTCATCGAAGATCGCAGGAAACCAAAAAAATTAGCAAAAAATATATATTTTTCCCCCGGACCAATGGGCCCGAAGGGAGCCATGTCCTACTCCTTGCTAGACAGAAAAAACTGATCTGCGAGATGCAGACTGAGGGGATACACCCAGAGGGTTTGCCCCCTGGGCGGTACTGTAGAAGGTGTGATGCAACACTTTTTACAAGTTTTCTGCCTAGTCACTCCTAATTAACGGATAATACCCACTATGTCAATAGAGAAGCTGTGTCGGTCCATGGACGAAAGAGTAATTTGCTTGGGTACAGTGTAGCATGACCGCGCAATTGTCAAAGTGTGCCAGCTCTGAAAGCTGAAAAATGGCTTGGGCAAGAAAAAAATAAGAGCACTGAACCCCCGTAATCTCAGATCTCTTTCATGTTGTTCAGGTAGGCCTCAAAAAATGCCTACCCCTGTCCTAATCACCCTGTGCACATTAGCATTATGGTTCTGTGTGTCGGCAAGGGGAAAGATCTCCCACTGACCAGCTCTGCCATAAGAAAAGTGCTTTTGCACTGCTCTTTTACGTTGGTGGCAGGGAGATTGTAAAGATCTCCCACTGAGCGGGTCTGCTTAAAAGTGAGGTGTGGAAGCACTTCTTTCATTCTGAATCAGTAGGCAGAGAGAATGTGCTTGCAGAGAGATCAGAAAGATCTGCAAGGGAGGTCTGGATTGGCTTTATAACCAATCCGTATGGTTAGCAGGAGCTCACTTAACCATACGCCAAGCTCCCTGATTGGTGGGAAAGCCAGTATCGCTTGCTATCACAGCATAATCACAGGGCATAATGAATATGTGTCACAGCAAATGTGTAAGGATCTTCGCAATGCAAGTTTAAAAACTTAAAGATCATTCTGAATAATAGAAGTAGGCTAGAAATAATTTACATTCAGCGTGGAAATACATATACAATTTTACATTATAACCATAGATACCATTTTAATCCATTGAAAACAGCGTCATTATGATTTGCCTATACATACGTGTGAATAAGGGCACCTAGTGCATAAATAAAAGCCCTGCCAAATACATGGTAAGAGCTATAACACAAACATATGCACATGGTGAGGGCACATGAAGCCTGAAGTAAAGTTTAAACTGTACACAGGATCCAGCTGGAGTATTCTACAAACTATTTTTAAGTTAGTACCAAAAGAAAAATGCTTACTAAACAAGGTGTGCACAAGTGCAATATAATAATAAAGAAATCCCGTTGTTCGGAACGTTTCCAAATAGTAAGGCAGAAAATCCACGCTAAAGTTTCATTTAACAGGCTGTCAAGTTTTTGATGTGAAGCTAATGAATGCAGCAGCAAACAAATTCATCAAACCCAACATCAAAACAACTGCATTTCATTCCACCAAGGGAAAAGAAAAATGAAATAAAACCTGCAGGCCACCACTTTGATGTAGCACACCCACACAGAGCATGCTTCACAGCAGCCCCTGTTGCAAAATATGCATGAACTAACCAAAATGTCAGCAAAGGAAATGTCATCTGTATTCCAAACAGTGGTCAGGGTTAGCTTTTCCTTCTTTAAAGAGAAACTCTTGTTGAGAAAAAAATATTCCCCTCTGAGTGATACGTGTACATTGCAAGAATTGTAACACACTTGGTTGCAGAGTCCTACCTTTTATCATTCTGGAGAAATGGCTGTGTCCATGTGCTGAGTCTGTATTTGAGTGGTTTTGTAATTATCCATCAGCTGCTGTCCCTGCAGGGCTCCAATGAGGAAAATTGCAAGGTCTGCATCCCTTTAGGTGGGTCTTTCTTTGGGAATATCTCACAAAAAATTAAAATGTTGTTGCAGGGGATTGCACAAAATTGATCTTAGTGCAGACTTCTGGGGAAATCCGTGAAAATCAGTAAGCCAATCACACAAGCAGGAAATTACATACCTGGGGGGGGGGGGGGGGTATTCTGTACACCATCTGTGTACAGAAATGCTTTTAGGTAGCCATTGTATTTTCCAGATAATTACAGTGCTGCAGTTTGATAATGAAAGGTACTTTTTAATAACATTCAATTACACTTGTGCAGCAATTGTATACGCTATACATTTTTTTTTCCTTTGCGATAATTCCCCCCCCCCCCCCGTAAGTGGAGTTACCCTTTAACAGCGACTAGAAAAACAGTGACAAACAGATCTCTCATTTGTCTACATCTTGTTGGAAGTGATGCTACCATACACTGTTGCTAGGAAAATTCCCAAGTGAGAAAAACTCCCCTCTAATTCCATGTTTTATAAGAAATTATGCGATCATACATTGTTGCTCTGAAAAGTTAGAACCCCCCTCTAATTCCATCTCCTGAAAAGACTTGACGAGGACAATTCTCTACAATTACAAAATCTATTGTAACCTGACGACAACCAAAGACATTTCAGTTAATGACGCTAAATAGTTCATAGACCCAAGTATATTTTGTTTCAAAGGGTTTGTATCCAAATTAACAATTCTAATATCTCAAAATGTTGAGAAAAAAAAGCTTATTCCGGAAGAATTCCGGCTTTCCATGTACCGTTAAAGTGGTTGTAACCCTACTGATAAAATAGTTTTTCACTAGAGAAAATTAAGCCTATACTGATGGTCTGCTTTGTTTTCTCAAAGAACTTGCCTGCAGTTTCTCCATCTTGAAAAGTGAAGGTCACTTCCTTCTAAAGCGATGCATGGACCCGTCAATGGTCACGTGCACTGCTGGGGCACGTACGTCATTATAGGAAATTACGTTGCCACCGAGCTTCTGCATTTCCATGGCAATAGAAAGCAATAAGTCCAGGTGGCGCAACATCACTTCCTCCTAAAGGGAAATCCCCCATCAATCAAGGCAGGAGGGGAGCATGGCTATCTACTGACTACGGAAGAGACAGGCAAGCTGTGCTCTTGCACAGCAAGTCTGTATCTTCAGAGGGATGATGGCAAGATGTAAAGCGACCATGCTAGCATGGACCGGCTGCCATGCTAGAGTGGTTACTTTACTTGTAGGAGGAGCACAGCACAGGATCAACCAAAGTAAATTAGAACTTTGGCAGTCAGTAATAAAATATTAATATGATCGATCACAATGAAATAATTTAAAGAGCCAGTGGATTTTTTTTTTTTTTTTTTTAGGTTTACAACCACTTTTTTTTTTTTTATTGGAAATCAACTTTATTGAAGAGTATGCACGGTACATAAATCAACATAAGCCAGTATGGCCAAAATAATAGTACATACATGAACACAGTGAAGCATCTGTGTGACATAAAGATAATAACAGCAGTGAAAGTAGAGCCGGTACACAACAAAAATAAAAAATCGACATATCAAGTACACGTTTCACCATCCGCCATCCATCTGTCCCAGACCTTCTCATACTTTAGCGGACACCCTCTATGTACATAAATCAGTTTTTTATATGGGAGAGCATCGTTAACCGCCTTTTTCCAGCACTGAATTGTAGGGGGCAGGGCCTGCATCCAATTACGGGCCACTACTTTTCTTGCCAAGAATAGCGTCTCATGTAAAAAGGTGCGGAGGGGTTTGTCGGCATCCAAGTCTGGCAACAGGCCAAGTAGGCACATCTTTGGGTCAAGGGTAGCAGGGGAGCCCATCTGATCGTGTAGGAAGCGTATCACCTGTGTCCAGTATGCCTGAATGGTAGGGCAGAACCATATGAGGTGGTAGAAGGAGCCCGGGGTATGGTCACAGAGGCGGCATCCTGGATTGTACGTGGGCCTGAAACGTGCTACTCTCTGAGGGGTCAGATATGTTCTATGTATGATGTACAGCTGTGTGAGGCGGTCCGACAGCTTGGGGGAAACCTTTTTCACGTCCTCCAAAATCTCGCCCCAGTCCTCATCCTCTATAAGTCCAACATCCGCCTCCCATCTAGTCTTAGCAGTATAGGCCAATGCTGTGGTGCTAGGGAGACGAATGGCGGAGTACAAAGTGGAGATGAGCTTAGCAGGCACATTACCCGTGACTGTGTCCACTATGGAGGGAACTGCCAGGAACGGGTAAGAGCCAGAAAACTGGGCCTGTATGGCGTGACGGAGTTGCAAATACCTGAAGAAAAGGCAATTGGGGAGGGAAAATTCGTCCTTCAGCATTTGGAATGGTTTAAGGCCTGAAGCGGTCATGATCTGGTGTATGCATAAGATCCCATGGCGTATCCACGCCGCGGGGTCCGGAATGGACAATAATTCTGGCAAGCATGTATTGTACCAGAGAGGGGTATGAGAGTGTACTTTTGGGGTCCCAGTTCTCTGCAGTGCCGCCCGCCATACCCTCCGGTGGTGAGTCAACATGTCTGCTGTGCGTTGGGGGGGGCGTCTTGTCAATGGGGCTCTTAGGACCGATTGAAGTGGGGTGTGGGCCGAGTCATCTGGGTGCTCACAGAGTAGTGTCTGGTATCTCGTTAGTTCATGTTTATCAAAATAATAGAAGTGGGACAGTTGGGAGGCAAAATAATAATCCTGAAAGTCAGGGAGAGCAGCTCCTCCCAACGTCACAGGGTTCTTCAGAATTCTCCAAGATAATTTGTGTCTGCCATGACCCCAAATAAATGAATTCAGGATGGATTCAATTGTCCTGAAAAATTTTTGTGGTATATAGAGGGGAGCATGCCATACCAAATAGAGTATCTTGGGAAGGAGTATCATCTTAACTAAGCTGACGCGACCCATAACACCCAGGGGTAGTCTGGCCCAAGTCTGCGTCTTGTTCTTGATCAGAGCAAACAGGGGTTCAATGTTCAGTAGTTTATAATCTGAGAGCGATCTGGTGACCTGTACGCCAAGGTATTTAATCTGGGAGACCCTTGGAAGAGCCAGAGGAGGGGACGCGAACGAGGGGGGGAAATGGTCGATCGGAAGGATCTGGGACTTAGACCAATTAATACTCAGACCCGAATGGCCACCCATACGTTCTATGGACTGGAGGGCTGCTATAAGAGAAGGACCGGAGTCCGCCAGATACAAAAGTGTGTCGTCGGCATACATCCCAATCTTTTCTTCCAGGTTCCCCATCCTGAGGCCTCGGATGCAAGTGTCCGCACGGACCATTATGGCCAACGGCTCCACAGCCAATGCATAAAGCATGGGGGAAAGGGGGCAGCCCTGCCGGGTCCCTCTCTCCAGCGGGAACTGGTCAGAAAGCCAACCATTCACAAATACTCTGGCCCTTGGGGACTGATAGAGGAGTTGGACCCAGCGAATAAAGCTGGGGCCAAATCCAAATCTTGAGAGGCACTCCCACAGGTAGTTCCACTCCACGGAGTCGAAGGCCTTGGCGGCATCCAGCGCCACCACGACCCTCGAGCCAATTTCATCATGGGACCCCTGAATATTCATAAATAGGCGGCGAATATTCATGGCCGTGTTCTTCCCTGGCATAAAGCCAGTTTGGTCAGGGTGTATCAATGACAGAATAACCTGGTTGAGGCGGGAGGCTAGAATCTTAGCTAATATTTTAATGTCTACCTGTAACAGGGAAATGGGCCTATACGACTCCGGGTATTTAGGGTCCTTTCCGGGTTTGGGAATTACGACTATTTGGGCTTCTCCCATAGATGGGGGTAGAACTCCTGAGTCAAATATGGATTTATACAGGTACTTAAGTTCAGGGATTAGGATTTCAGAGTAGGTGGCATAGAATTCAAGAGGTAGGCCATCCAATCCTGGGGCCTTGGATGAGGCCAGACAGGAAATGGCCTCGGAAATGTCCTCCTCAGTAATAGGGGCTTCCAGAATTTCAAGCTGGTCGTCTGTCAGTCTAGGGAATTGAACTCCCGCTAGGTATTCCCTGGTGTCTTGGGAAGTGTGGGTGACCCTGGAAGGGTAGAGTGCACGGTAGAATCTCCCAAATTCCTCCGCCACCAGTTGCGGATCGGTGATGTCATTCCCCTGTGGGTCGGTCAAGGACACCACCACAGGGGGACGCATATCCAAGTGGGCGAGATATGCGAGCAGTTTGCCCGATCTCTCTCCATACTCAAACACCCTCTGTCTACAGAAGAAGATACGTTGTTTAGCCTTCTCTATGTGCAATTGGGAGACCTGGCGCGCCTGAATCTTTAGATTGTTGGCCGCGCTGGGCGAGGGGTCCCGGTGGAACGCCTCCTCCAGCACCTGCAGGTGCTCCGCAGCCTGCTGGACAATAAGTGTTGATGACCGTTTAAGCCTGTTAATACGTGTGGAAAGTAGGGAACGAGCGTGAAGTTTAAACATTTCCCACACCACATCATGCGTGGCAGTGTCCCTGTTGGCCGTAAAATAATATTGCAATTCTGTGGGGATGTCATCCTGGTCCCGCAGGGCAGTCAGCCAGAACGGGTTTAGCCGCCAAGAAGGAGCAGGGGAAGCCTTCAGGAGCCGGATCGTGACCCAGTAGGGGGCGTGATCCGAGAGTACTCTCGGAGCAAAGCCCACATCTCCTAGCTTAGGCAGCAGGGACATTGAGATAAAAACAAAATCAATTCGTGACATTGTGTTATGACTGGCTGAAAAGCATGAGAAGACTTTAGTGTGCGGGTGTTTGTGGCGCCAAGTGTCGACAAGAGCAAAGTCGGTCATTATGCGGTGCAGTCTGGTATGGGTCGGTGGGTTAAGGGGGGATCCAGTGTGCCCAGACGGTCCAGAGCGGGGATCAGGGTCATATTGAAGTCCCCCATCCACACTGCCGGTACGGAGGGGTATTGTGTCATAAAGGCAAGGCCTTCTTGAATTACAGCTGAGTTGTACGGGGGGGGGGATATAGCAGGCAAGTAGCAGGATAGGAGACCCATTAATGGTGGCGTGCATAAACACATATCTGCCCTGCTGATCCGTGCGGAGCAGTATTAGCTCAAAAGGTACCCGTTTGGCAACCAGGACCGATACTCCTCTGGAATATGAGGTGTGAGTGGCATGGTAAGCCCACCCCACCCAAGGTTTTTTAAGGGAGAATTGCAAGTGGCCCGTGACATGGGTCTCGACCAGTGTGATAATGTCAGCTCTCTGAGATTTGAGAAATGTCAGGACCGCTGTGCGTTTGATCTTATTGCGCAAGCCTCTAACATTCCACGTGAGGAACTTCAGGGAACTCATGGTGGGTATATGGTGTGTATAATAGACCGCAGCCAGACCAGAACCAGCAGAGCAGATAAGGACACATCAGACAGTACAGAACACATCAGCAACCAATATTGATAGTGCATGTATGACAATGACATAGTACCTTTAGCAGAAATAAACAATTGTGAACATAGTGGCAAATAAAAAACAGCCAAAACATTTCCCTTCCCTCCCAGTCCAGTGCCACCCCAACTCGGCATGAACATAGTATCCCAAAACCAGGTATCAACCGGGGACATCCAACGTGAAAAAAGCATTGGAGGCGAGGGACTTAATTTCAAAGGGACATAGATACCTGTGGTGAACAGAAAACAAAAAAGGAGGAAAAAACAGTCAGGTAAACGGGGGGAGTGAAAAAAGTCCATAGAGAACCTAGGGGGGCGACTTCTTCTCTGAGAAGTGCATGGGGTGTAGGGGCCACAAAAGCACAACACCATTGCAGCCGTGCAGAAGGGAGCCCCGCCTGCCATCAGGGTGGTACGTAAAGTAGGATAGGAAGTTCCAGCAACGGTCGGTAAGCTGCCCTCTACAAGTATCTCCCATGTGTGGGGAGAACGGGGAATTAACAGTTAGGTCACCCGAAGGTGGCGAGCATGCTGTGAGATCCGAGGAGGGGCAGAAAAGGCTTTTAGGTCTGTCTCCCCCGTCCCGGCGGAGGGCACCCACTAGCAACAGAGCAACCGTGAGGCGAATCACCAGGGCACGAACAGGGAGTGCCACCGGCACAGGGGGCAGCAGGGGAGAGAAAAGAAAAGTACTCACAGCTCCCAGACAGCGCGGCATGCTCAATCTCGCCGATTTCTCCGGTCAATCCAAGTGGATGCCGACTCTGGGTCCTCGAAAAAGTGGGTCCGACCGTCGCATTCCACACAAAGCTTTGCAGGGTACAGCATGGCGTATTTGAGGTGTAGAGTGCGGAGGCGCTTCTTAACATCCTGGAACCTGGACCGCTGCCGTTGCACCTCATTGGAGAAGTCCGGGAAGACGGCAACATGTGCGTTGGTATGGGGGATATTCCCCTTCTCTCTGGTTAGGCGGAGGATCTTGTCGCGATCCCTGAAATTAAGGAACTTCGCTATCAGGGTACGCGGTGGAGCTCCTTGGGGAGGAGGACGGCCAGGGATTCAATGAGCTCTCTCCACTGCAAACATTACCGAAAATGCGTCTCTGCCGAAGGTTGAGGTTAGGAGGTTTTCAAGGAAGCTCTCCGGGTCGGTGCCCTCAGCAGACTCAGGAAGACCGATGAAGCGGAGGTTACATCTCCGAAGGCGATTTTCCATGTCATCCTGTTTTGCGCTAATCTGTTGTAACTGGCGGCGCACCTCATCAGTGGTATGTTGTAAAGGGTGCAAGATATCCTCTGCTCTGCCAATACGGGTCTCCGTCTCCGTCACGCGGTCCCTGAGGGTAGAAAGATCCTGCCGGATAAGGGACACATCAATTTTTACCTCCTCGATCTTGGTGGTAAGCGTGCTCTGGCACAGGGCGATGGCATCCAGTAATTTGTTAGTAGCCACCACAGAGTGATCCGCATCCAGGAAAGCAGCAGCGCCGTCTCTGACCGGCCGGTCCCCCTCCTCAAGCCGGCGGTATCTGGCCAGTTTATCGATGGCTTCAGAATTATTTTTAGACGGAGACATGCTGTAGGGCGGCAGGGAAGATCCCTGGGTGCACCAATATGGCCGCTGTTAAGGAGGCCGGGTCCTCCACAACCCCCCCCCACACCGCTGCCCAGGGGTGGCCCAACGCAAGCAGCAGGTCACTCTCAAGCAGCTGTATTGGCAACAGGCTGCATGCAGGGGAATCTGAGCTCAGGGGAGTCAGGGAGGCCTGTAATACTTGCCAAGGATGTCTCCGGGTGGAGCAAGATGGCCGCCGTTCCGGGAGTCAGGCCGAGACCGCGGTCCGCTCTCACAGCAGGTGCAGAGTGCAAAGGCACCCCAGCAGCTGCAGCAGGTAATCCGGGGGCCGATGTAGGAGAGGATGGAGCCCAGTGCGCCCAGGGAGGCAAGGAGAAGTGTCCAGGGCCGCCGTCGGGAGGGCCAAGATGGCCGCCGAACCAGGAACTAGGCCGAAGCCGGGGCCTTTCCTGAAGCAGAGGACCGGGAAGCGCCGCGACGGCAGTGGCGGCAAACCAGCGGGCTAACAGGCTTCAGGAGCCCCAGGGAGAGCAGGACATGTCCTCGGATGTAGGGGATGGCAGGAACCGAGCAGGATACAGACAGGATGGTAGGTTAGGAGTATGGGCAGACGGAGCTCACATCACATGCGACCTATCCCATTGCTATCCAGGCCACGCCCCAGGTTTACAACCACTTTAACTGTAAAAATACACTTCTGTTTCCCGTTTCTTCTAGACAGTGCTGGTCAGCCAATTTGAGGCCTGGATATTTTGGATTATGCTATCCTCCATTATTCCCAGAGAATGTGGAAAGCTTCTAAATACCAAAAACATAGCGCTGTAACCTTCCACATACTAATAATTAATACATGTAAATGACTTTGGTAGCTGAGAAAGAACCACAATACAAATTTCAAAGCAAGTTACTGTTCCAGGTGAGTCCACTCTTGCCCACTGCAGATATCCGGGTTCACCTTCAGCTCATCACTGCACAACATATTCCTCTCTCAAATTATAAGCAGGGTACATATAGGAACACTGATAATACAGGGGGAAAACTTAACATCATAAATGTATCCTCTTACAAACTATCCGATTTGGAACATGAAGTATTGTCATTGGGCCTCTCCTTTTGCCCAACTAGCAATACAGACTGTTTTGAAACAGTAAAGGATATTCATTTGTTTGCTCGCAAGCTTTTTTATAAAAGCTTGTATGCTAAGCAAGAGATTCAAGAAATTGAGGTGGCACCAAATCTTAAAGCTGCCGACTTTAAGGCTTTGAGGGATCTGAACCTCCTGCTTCAGGAAAATGCTCCTTTGAGTCAAGCGTGGGAGGAGAATTTGGAGGAAGAGGAGTGATGATGGGGATAAAAATCAGACCCTTTTCACCCCGAAAAAATTCAAAAGGAAGTCTCACAACTTCCCACCAATAAACCAGAACCCCGCTCTAGCTCTATTTATAAGACAAACGTCTAAAGAGATCGAGGACCTAAAAAAAAAGATACCTCCCATCAAAATCTCAATCCAGAACAAAAACATGCCCTAAAAACCCTCAAGAACAATGTTAATATCACGATTAAGGGCTCAGATAAAAGGTGGCAACATCGTCCTCATGGACAACTTGGACTATGAGGAGATGTGTATAAAAATACTTAGGGATCCTAAATGCTATCGCAGAATCTCTTCATCCACGGCAGATAGAATGAATAACGAGTTCCATCAATTGGTGGATGAATCCTTCAGAGATGGTGCCATAAACCAAGATACTTGGGACTTTATCCGAACCAGACACCCACGTACCCCTACGATGTATGCACTTCCCAAGGTGCACAAAAATCTGTTGAGGCCACCAGGCAGACCCATTATATCGGGTAACGGATCCATCTCTGAAGGTGCTAGTCGAGTCATTGATCAGCACCTCAGACCCCATGTAATGGACCTCCCCTCGTACACCAAAGACACAATCCATCTTCTGCAAATATTGGAAGGTCTTGTCGTACCTCCATCGGCCCTTTCGGTCACTGTAGATGTGGAGTCACTCTACAACAGCATACCACACGATCTTGGTATTTCAGCTGTTCAAAGAGTGTTACGACAACGCCCAACCACCGATTGGAAATTCAACCAATTTATTATACAGATGCTGGATTTTATCTTACAGCACAACATCTTTCTGTTTCAGGGCTCCCACTACCTCCAGGTACAGGGGGTGGCTATGGGGACGTGCTGCGCACCCTCATATGCCAACCTGTACCTGGGGGAGTGGGAGAAGGATTTTCTCCTGGGAGACGATGCGTCTATGTGTGCTTGCCACATTCTTATGTGGCAACGCTACATAGACGATATCTTCATTGTCTGGGATGGGCCTGAAGATATGCTCAAGAAAGTCTTGGAACTCATGAATACCAACAATTTAAATTAATTTTTTACCATGTCCTATGATTCCATGAAAGTCAGTTTTCTTGATATCCTGATATCGAAAGATATACAGGGGAAAATCTATAGCAGACTTTTTAGGAAGGAAACGGCTGGCAACACTATGCTGCATGCAGCCAGTTTCCATCCCGCGGCACTCAAAGAATCCATACCCTTCAGCCAATTCCTCCGGATCAGGAGGAACTGTACATCAGATACCGACTTTCAATTTGAATCCAATGAGTTAAGCAACCGTCTACTAGTGAGAGGTTATAGTAGAACCACTCTAAAGAAAGCTTTCAATAGAGTAAAGGGAATGAAAAGACATAACCTTGTCTTCAAGACATCAAAGAAAAAAACTCAAGAGGATAATACCTCAAGGATAATTTTCAATTATTCTAATGAGCATAAGAAAATCAGACATATTCGAACCAAATATTGGCCTATCCTTACGGAAGATCCAATCCTGAAAACATTAGTACCATCAAAATTACTTTCAAAAAGGCAGAATCTATCGGTGGAATGTTGGTCAAAAGTGAATACAAGGGAGAGGCAAGAAAGGACCCATGTAAAACCTTTGGGACCTATCCCTGTGGGGCATGCTCTCAATGTGCTGTCATCGGCGGGGGATCCACACTCACCTTACCCAATGGGGAGACCTTCACACTCAGGCACTTTGCCAACTGTAAGACGCAGGGTGTGGTCTATTTAATGGTTTGTCAGTGTGGATCTTTTTACGTAGGGAAAACGAGACAGGAGTTAGGGAAGAGAGTGGAAAAACACATGCACAGCATGAGGATAGGGAACCTATATCTGCCTCTTGGTAGACATGTGGCCAAAAAATAGGATTTTTATAACAGCTTACCTGTAAAATCCTTTTCTTGGAGTACATCACGGGACACAGAGCGACGTAGTCATTACTAATGGGTTATATAGATACCGTCAGGTGCTGGCACTGGCAACTTCCAAAACCGGAAGTACCCTCCCCTATATAAGCCCCTCCCATCCGGGAGCACCTCAGTTTTGTAGCAAAGCAATAAGTGTCCCTAAAGAGGGGCGGGAGCTCTGTGTCCCGTGATGTACTCCAAGAAAAGGATTTTACAGGTAAGCTGTTATAAAAATCCTATTTTCTTTCTCGTACATCACGGGACACAGAGCGACATAGTCATTACTAATGGGATGTCCTAAAGCAATGCCAAATGAGGGGGGGGGGATACACCATATATAAGCTGAGCGCTATCAGACATGAGGATCTTTTGCGGCCTGCAACACACTGCGCCCAAAGGCGACATCCTCCTGACTTCTAACGTCCACCTGGTAGAACCTAGTAAACGTGTGTACCGAAGACCATGTTGCGGCCTTACAGATTTGAGCCAGGGAGGCCTGGTGATGCACTGCCCATGAAGTTCCAACTGCTCTCGTGGAGTGCGCCCTAACTTTGAACGGAGGCGGTCTACTTCTCAAGCCATAGGCTTGTATTATGACCTGTCGAATCCACTTGGCTAAAGTAGATTTTGACGCTGCCTGACCCTTTCTGGGGCCTTCCGGCAGAATAAACAAAGTATCCGTTCTGCGAATCTGAGCAGTGGCTTTTAGATAAGCTTTAACTGCTCTTACTACATCCAAAGAATGCAATAACTTTTCCTCTACCGAAGTAGGTTTGGGGAAAAAAGAAGGAAGAACCACATCTTGGTTCAAATGAAAACTCGATACCACCTTAGGAAGAAAGGCTGGATGAGGACGTAACACTACTCTGTCCTTATGGATAACCAGATATGGCTCCTTACAGGACATAGCTGCTAATTCCGATACTCTTTTAGCCGAACAAATGGCTACTAGAAAAATCAATTTCCTGGTGAGAAGCACCAAGGAAATATGCTGTAATGGTTCAAATGGTTGTTTCTGTAGAACCGACAGAACCAAGTTTAGATCCCATGGACATATGGGAATATTAACCGGAGGACTAATACGCATCACTCCTTGTATAAAGGCTTTGACTAGTGAATGCGAAGCCAAGGGCCTTTGAAAAAATATTGACAAGGCCGAAATCTGACCCTTGATAGTACTCAAGGCAAGCTTCCTATCTACAGCCCATTGTAGGAAGTCCAGAATCCTACCTATTACGTATTTACGTGGATGCCATCTCCTGGCCTCACACCAGGCGATGTACGCCTTCCAGATTCTATAGTAGATCTGCCTGGATACCGGTTTCCTGGCATTGATCATGGTAGACACCACAGCATTAGAGAGCCCTCTCTTTTTTAGAATGTGGGCTTCAATAGCCAGGCCGTCAAACCTAGGGCTGGTAAGGAAGGGTGGTATATCGGTCCCTGCGAAAGCAGGTCCGGACGATGTGGGAGGGTCCAAGGACTCCCCACAGACATTTTTACAATCTCCGCGTACCATGCTCTTCGGGGCCACGCTGGAGCCACCAGAATCACTGGTTTCTTTTCTACCCTGATTCTGCGGAGTAATCGAGGTAACAATTGTGGCGGTGGGAATGCATATATCAGCTTGAACTGATCCCAAGGGAACACTAGGGCATCCGAGCCGCAAGCTAGGGGATCCCTTGTCCAAGAGACAAACCTGTCCACCTTTGCGTTGAATCTGGATGCTAGCAGATCTACATCCGGTGTTCCCCACCGCTGACATATTGTCCGGAAAACCTCGGGATGAAGGGACCATTCCCCTGGGCATAATTGTTGGCGACTTAGAAAGTCCGCCTTCCAATTCTCCACCCCTGGAATGAATACCGCAGATATGGCTGGGACATATCTTTCTGCCCATCTCAGGATGTAATTTACCTCCCTTTGGGCTGCACGACTCCTGGTGCCCCCCTGACGATTGATATATGCCACTGCTGTGGCATTGTCTGACTGAACTCTGACAGGGGACCCTTGGAGTTTGGATGTCCATGCTACTAGGGCATACCGGGCTGCTCGTATCTCTAAGAGATTGATGGGCAGGGCCTTTTCTGCTTCTGACCACTTGCCCTGGAGAGACCATTGCTCCAGTACTGCTCCCCAGCCTACAAGGCTGGCATCTGTAGTGACCACCTTCCAGGAAATCGGACTGAAGGATTTCCCTCTTTCCAGATTCTGGGGAACCAACCACCAGCGGAGGCTCCTGCGAACGGAAGGGGACAAGGACATTGGTAAGTCCAGAGCCTGAACTTTTTTGTTCCAGGCTGACAGTATGGCCCTTTGCAACTTCCTTGAATGGAATTGACCGTAGGGTACTGCTTCGAATGATGCCACCATCTTTCCCAGCAGCCTCATGCACAGGCGTATGGATGGCTGTCTTTTTGAGCCCACTAAGTGGATCAAATCTCTCAAAGACGACCCCTTTTCTTGAGGCAAGAAAATTTTTCTCCGGTCTGAATCCAGCCTTAGCCCCAAGTATTCCAGACTTTTGACTGGCTTTAGGGCTGACTTGTCTCGGTTGATAATCCAACCGTGATATTCCAGATACTTGATTGTCTCGTGAACAACCACTTCTAGTTTTTCCACTGAGTGGTCTATCAGCAACAAGTCGTCTAGATATGCCATTATCGTTACACCTCGTGTTCTTAGATTGGCCAATAATGGGGCCAAAATTTTTGTGAACACTCTTGGTGCTGTGGCCAGACCGAAGGGTAAGGCTCTGAACTGAAAATGGCGGCCTTCTACCGCAAAGCGTAGAAATTTTTGGTGGGCTGGAAAGATGGGAATGTGCAAATAAGCATCCTTGATGTCGATCGAGGCTAACCATTCCTCCCCTTGTAGGGCAGTGGCTACCGATCGGATCGACTCCATCCGGAAAGTCCTGATATGCAGGAATTTGTTTAGCCCTTTTAGATTTAATATGGGCCTCACGTCCCCGTTTGGCTTCGGAACTGTAAAGAGGTTTGAGTAAAACCCGAACCCCCACTCTTCCAGGGGAACCTCTATAATTACTGCTTGAAGCAATAATTGTTCTAGTGCCAACAGGAGGGATCCTCTCTTCTGGGGATCCCTTGGCACGTTTGACCTTATAAAGCGGGAAGAAGGGGAGTTTTTTAACTCCAATTTGTATCCCAGATTTACTGCGGAGAGCACCCATCTGTCTCGGATCGTGTCCCGCCAGGTCTCTGTGAACAACTGAAGTCTTCCCCCCACCCGATTGGGTGGGGGCAACCCTTCATGCATTTGACTTTGGGGGAGGTTTTGTACCTCTCCTGCTCCAGGGCTTTTTGTTACCCTGCAACTGTCCCTGATTTCTACCTCCGGGATTTGACCGAGGAGGCCGTCGGAACTGTTTCACAGCCGATGTCCTAGGGACTGGAGAAGCCGGCCTCTTAAAAGAGGGACCTCTAACTCTATTTTTAACCGGCAAAAGTGTACTTTTACCGCTGGAAATTCTCTGGATATACTTGTCCAGGTCTTCCCCGAATAAGCGCTCCCCATGAAATGGGAAGCTAACCAGCAATTTTTTACAGGGAGCTTCAGCAGACCAGTTTTTGAGCCATAGAAGCCTGTGCATATGTACTACAGACAGCGTAAGGCGGGAGGCCTGATGGATTGAATCCTTTATAGCGTCCACCGCAAAGCATAAGGCTCTAGGTAGATCAGCTAGGGCAAGAGCCTGCTGATCCGGCAAGTCCCTTAAGACCTGTTTCAACTGATCCTTCACTGCTTGGCAGACCCCAATAGCTGCCACTGCTGGTTGTGTCACCAATCCTGCTGTAGAAAAAGCAGATTTTAATAAGGACTCCAATTTTTTATCTATTGGGTCCTTGAACATTTGGACATTTCCCACCGGACATGTCAGTGATTTATTCACACAAGAGATGGCTGCGTCCACTGTAGGGACCCTCCATTTTCTGATGAACTTATCCTCCATGGGATAGACCACCGGAAATCTCTTGGGGGGAGTAAATATTTTGTCAGGATGCTCCCAATCCTGGTAAATGAGCCCCTCCAGTAAAGGATGGATCGGAAAGGAACAAACAGTCTGGGGAGCTTTTAGCGACCCCAACGAGGAGACAGAAGTGGAGGATGGCTCCGCAAGTGGCATTTTAAATGCTGATCAGACCATATTAGTCAGGGACTGAACCCATAACCTTTCAGCATGTGATGCTGAGAACGGCTCTTCCACTGTTGATTCCTCTGCAACCGAATCGACCTCATCCTGATCCCCCTCAGGTAGGTCGACCTCTGTATGGGACTGTTGCTCTGTTAACAGGCACTCTGAGGGGGGAGACGGAGATCGAGCGCTTTTCTCCTGTGACAGGGAAGCAGCGATCAATGCTGACAATCTCTCTTCCAGCCCTCCCAGAGCTGAGGAAAAAACCTCCTCTGTTACATACACAGGAGCAGGTGAACTGAGGACAGCCACAGTACAAGGTACTCCTGAGGGTGCTCTACGGTCACTAACCTCTGATTCTTCAGGGGAGACTGGTGCAGCCAAAGCATGCCCAAGATCCTCAGAGCCCGATGGAGACCCCCTATTCCTCCTGGAATTTCTAGTCCCGGAGTTTTTAGACGGCATATTCCTAAGCCACAAAGCTGAGGTATTCCAGCCGAAATACACCAGTTACTGATAATAGTCTAGCATAAATGCTGCTATAAGAAACAGTTGGTGTCTACTAATGTGCCTTTCTAGGGGATGCCTGTATCAACCGCTTGCTGTATGCCTTTAAATGTTGCCAGCTCTGTCTCTGTACTTCATAGCCAGCTCACTACAATATTGTGTTTTTTTTTAAACTGCTGGGACGCCCGCACATGCGCAGAAGCGCTGCGGCGCGCACAGAGCGTCATCCCCAGGCTCCGCCCCCTTTCCCGGCTCACCTCTATATATAGAGGCGCGTGCACGCGCGCGGCCACGTGCGCCTTCGGCGCTAACTTCAAAAAATGGTAACAAGGGACAGGAGCCAGGGCCCCTCTTTGCCGCAGGCCGGGGGATGGACGAGCACTGCAACATGGCAGAGGAAGCAGTTTCCTATAAGAGAACTCACCATCTGCCTGGACTTTGCTCTGTTGAGAAGAAGCTAGTCCACATGACAAGAAAACATTCCACAGCGGCCTCTAGTGGACAAACACAGGTACCGCAGTCTAATATATTAAATATATATATAATTTTTTTTTTTTTTTTTTCTTGACCACCATTAAAAATTATTACATTTTTTTAGTAGTTACAGGCATGCACAGAATTTTGCGGGAATACCATTAGGTAACAGACAGAAAGACAAATTAGGCTTGGGGGTCCCCCAATAGAACCAAGTTCCTGGGGGCCCCCACTTACCTGTTCCCCGCCGCAGGACTTTGTTTGGTCCACAAAAGCCCAAACTTCACCTATCACGGCAGGCATTGTAATCAAACCTTCAGGGACCGGGTTCCCAAGGATTCCACTCCCCTGGACCTGTATAGCACCCTGCACAGAAAACATCTTGGTCGTGGGTATGACCAGAGCTCTGGATCCCAGGGTCCAGCTCTCCTAAGAGAAGCATTACAGGCAAAACCTTGCTCTTCTCTGCAAGGCCCGGGTACCGACCGTTTAGCTATGAAGCTTTTTTGGTCGGATCCGGAATAGCTTTTACTGAGGCCCAAAAGAACCTGTACGCAAGCTCAGTGAAAAACACGTTTCTTCTTGGCCAACACCTTAGACACTGGCAAAAAAAAAACTGAGGTGCTCCCGGATGGGAGGGGCTTATATAGGGGAGGGTACTTCCGGTTTTGGAAGTTGCCAGTGCCAGCACCTGACGGTATCTATATAACCCATTAGTAATGACTATGTCGCTCTGTGTCCCGTGATGTACGAGAAAGAAAACATGGGTACAGAATGCCCAGGGTAATTTTCTCAGTTGTGGAGAGAATCCACATCCCACGTAGGGGGGGTGACTGGAATAAGGTTCTGCTCCAGCGGGAAATGCGCTGGATCAGGCACCTTAGGGCAACTACGCCCCCTGGATTGAATGAAGTCGAAAGTTTTCGTCCATTCCTGGAGGGCTACAGTTCTGGAAAGACTGATTAGTTCTTGATGGTACATCCCGGCACCATGTTCCACCCACTCTTAGGTAAATCGATCCTTCAATTTGATGACTTCCGTTGTCCCACCTTTTCTCTATGTTATTAGACGCGGGATACTTTTTTAAAAATACATTGACACACATATGGGGTTTTGAGATATATAGATTCTCTATAATTTTTATTTTTGTTGTATTTAACATTCCATTGTTCCAGTCATTTCAATCTGCCGAGGTAGTCCTTATATTTCGACAGATGTTTGACATGCTCTTGCACATGCGTCTCATGTTGGTCTCAGACCTAACCAGAGTCCTATTTGTTCGGTGGCCCATTTTGTTTTTCCTCCGGGGCCTCTTGTCTCTTTTTTTAACATGTCCATATCCGGTGCCTGGGAGGGGGTTTTCCAGATGGAATTTGCCCCTCACGAATTTTTTCCTTGGTAGGAAATTATTTTCCTTCCTATGATTTAAAACGGCACCGGTGGTATTGGTCCCTGGTCCGTCACCCCCGTTCATGTGCATTTGGACGGGGATATGGATCTATATCCTGGGCACCAGTTCACATTGGTGCCCATCTTTGTGTCTGATTGTCCTATGGCAGCAAGCCAGTTTTCCATCCTCCTTCCCATCCATACCTGCCCTTTTTATCTGGTATCCCTTTCCTTTGCCCCCATCCAAGATGGCCGTCTCTGCACTTCCTGCGGTGCGGGACGGATCGGAATGGGGACTGGTCTGGCAGAGGTGCCTCTTATCAGATCCATGCGATGCCAGCGGGGTACGATGAGTGGCACCTCACACTGGTTATGGGATGGGGCTTTGGGCTTGCTTAGCTTGCGCTGCGCTCTCCTTGTGTGCTGCGGAGATGCGCTGATGGCAGACGCGCCGCTGATTGGTGCGGCTGCATCATGTGACTGGCGCTCGACGTGGCTCACCTTGGGGAATGCGGCGTTTCCATGGTAACATGACGCCTTGCTCAACGAGGAGGCGCGTCATGTGATCCTCCCTGGACCAATCGGACACTGCAGAGGGATATATAGGACGCCAAAGGAGTTATATGGTGTCATTCTTTCCCTCTGCTGGCAGGCAGAGGATGCTCTTGTATGGAACTCTGCTGTATGGGACTTTTTTGGATGCCAATCGGGATTTGTGTTCTTTCTGGCAGGTAATATGTGGAAGCCCTTGGGGAGTTGTTTCTCTCATTGATTTTTTTCTCATTTGGTTGACACAATGTCCTTTATATATTCCCCCTTTTTAGGGCACCTGCACTTGGACTTAATTGTCCATTGGTTCTGTCTTCACATATGAGTCAGTTTTGTCTGTTGAATCTGAATCTCAGATTTGCATCTCCCATCTGCAGGTACTACATTGTAACCTTTGGGGAATATTATCTTGTTCCCTAATAGGTTTACATCCATACTTATGTATGTTTTTCTTTGTTTAAGGCACCTATTTTGGACTATTTTATTTATATGTCCTTACCCCTTATATGGACATGCATTGATGGGAGAGGTCCTTGGGAGTCGAAAGCATTGGGGAATCCACAATATAGTGCAACTGGAAGCTGGGATGCATGTGCGGGAGCGTCTTTGGAAAAATATATATATTTTTTGTGTACGTTTTTCTTTATTTTTTTCTTTGCATATAACAGTGGAAACAAAAGTGGAAACTTATTTCATTGTTTTTGTATTTAATAGAACTTTGATCTGTCATAAACGAATACATTTGAAAACCCTGACGAAGGACGTTTACAGTTTGAAACGCGTTGGAAAGCCTTTCTTGAGCGGTCTCCGGCTGGAGTGGTCAAGCCAGGCTATTGTATTCCTTTTGATTATTTGAAATATGTTACAGATTTTATGTAGAAATTGTATAATTACGTTATATGTATATGTGCTTTTTTGTACAATTACGTTATTTCTATGTGTATGTGCTTTTTTCTTATGCTTTTTGTATAAATAAATATTTAATTAATTTTTTAATTGAGCCCCCCTTTTTTTGTGTTGCCTCCAAAATCCCAAATACTAGAGGTTTTTTCATTTCATATAGGAACACTGAAGAACTTTGACACATTCACTTAAAACATTACTTAAGAGTCATTACTTCATGAGAAAAAAAAAACAGTTAAGCAACAGATCTGCAGTGTTTCTGCACATACCCCAGTTGAGTACAAAAACTAAATGTATGAAGTAAGCTTCGGTGAGTGCCAGTGGCGTAACTAGAGACTTCAGGGCAAGAAATCCCCCCGCCCCACCGAAAAGCCTAAATCTGATACTTAATTTTTTACACTGTACAACAAAGGGGGACTTTGTTGTACAAAGAGGGACTGGCCATATCACCAGGGATTTCACATAAATTTAGCAATACATCAGTTGCTGATCCTATGAAGCAATCACAGGATAAATTAAATCTGACCTGGGGAATGGGATCAGTAACAGTGCTGGTGGGGAGGAGGGATGGGATTAGGGTTGCCACCTTTTCTTCAACCAAACCCGAACACTTTTTTGTACTACGCGCTATAGGATTGTAAAATACCTGGGACACCTTTTGGGTTACCCAAAGAGTGTAGTAATGAGGTGTGCTACAATGAACAGTGGCTGTGGCCAAATTGCATTAACAGTGGGGGGGACTTAAAGGGGCATGGTTAAATAAAAAAAAAGCATTAGTGTACCCATAAAATATGATTCAATTAATAAAAGAAATGTCAGTTAAAATATGAAACTAGCCTACCTTAAAAGTGGACACCGTCAGCCAGTAGGGCAGTGGACGGTGTCAGTAGGGCAGAGGACGGTGTCAGTAGGGCAGAGGACGGTGTCACCCGGTGAGAACTGTATATATGGATGGAGAATGATATATATGGATGGTATGGGGTGGGGGGGGTGGAGAACTGTATTTATGGATGGTGTATGGGGGGGGCTGTATATATGGTGTATGGGTGGGGGAGAGAATTGTATATATGGGGGGACTGTATATATGTATGGTGTATGGGGGGGATAACTGTATGGTGTATAGGAGGGGGAGAACTGTATATATGGATGGTGTATGGGGGGGGGGGAACTGTATATATGGATGGTGTATGGGGAGGGGGGGGGGGAGAACTGTATATATGGATGGTTTATGGGGGGGGGAGAATTGTATATACGGGGGGGGGACTGTATCTATGGATGGTGAATAGGGGGAACTGTATATATGGATGGTGTATAGGGGGGAACCTATATATATATGGGGGGGACTGTATATATGGATGGTGTATGGGGGAGAACTATATATATGGGGGGACTGTATATATGGATGGTGTATGGGGGGAGAGAACTGTATATATGGGGGGACTGTATATAAGGATGGTGTATGGGGGGGGGAGAGAACTGTATATATGGATGGTGTATGGAGGGGATGATAAATGTGTGTATGAGGAGTAGAGGGAAAACTGGCTGGATGGATGGTGTATGAGAGGGGGTGGCAGAACTTTATGGCAGTGTATGGGGGGGGGAACCAGAGGAGAGTCTTCGGCAACATGGAGGCTCCGTCTCTGCCTCTGTGTCCCGTCTGCAGCACAAAGAGCGGACGGAGGTGAGCCGACAATCCGGGGGGGGGGGCGTAGATAGGAAGGCAGCAGTTGCAGAATAAAGCGGACCGAACTCGAGACGCACACGGCGGTGGCGGCGCAGCTTCGGCACAGGGAGCTACTGGCGGGTCTGAATAATGTGCCCGGGTCTCAGGCGGGCAGAGACCCGGGCACATGTTTCAAAACCCGTACTGTCCGGGTGAATCCCGGACAGGTGGCAACCCTAGATGGGATCAGTGAAGTGCTGGTGTTGAGGGGGGGTGGCAGTGGTTGTACTTAAGGGGGGGTGGCAGTGGTGGTGCCATCCTCTCCCGCCACCACCTGTGCCTCTTATTGATCCCATCCCTATCCCCCCATCACCTCTGTTTTAGATCAGTGGTGGGGGGATTGGATCAGTACGGAGGCACATGTGGTGGTGGTGGGAGAGGATGGCACCACCGCAGCCACCCCCCCCCTCAAGTACCACCACAGCCACCCTCCCCCTCAAGTACCACCGCAGCCACCCTCCCCCTCAAGTACCACCGCAGCCACCCTCCCCCTCAAGTACCACCACAGCCACCCTCCCCCTCAAGTACCACCGCAGGCACCCCCCCCTCAAGTGGCTGCAGTGGTACTTGAGGGGGGTGGCTGCGGTGGTACTTGAGGGGGGTGGCTGCGGTGGTACTTGGGGAGGGGGGGTGGCTGCGGTGGTACTTGAGGGGGGTGGCTGCGGTGGTACTTGAGGGGGGTGGCTGCGGTGGTACTTGGGGAGGGGGGGTGGCTGCGGTGGTACTTGGGGGGGGGGGTGGCTGCGGTGGTACTTGGGGGGGTGGCGGCTGCGGTGGTACTTGGGGGGGTGGCGGCTGCGGTGGTACTTGGGGGGGGTGGCGGCTGCGGTGGTACTTGGGGGGGGTGGCGGCTGCGGTGGTACTGGGGGGGGTGGCTGCGGTGGTACTTGGGGGGGGGGGGTGGTGCCATCCTCTCCCACCACCTGTGCCTCTTACTGATCCCATCCCCCCCACCACTGATCTCATCCCTATCCCCTCCATCACCTCTGTTGTAGAAGTAATGGGGGGGATAGGGATGATGATTTCAGTGGTGGGGGGATGGGATCAGTAAGACGAGGCACAGGTGGTGGAGGTTGGCATAGATTGCGGAGCTGAGCTCTGTCACTTGATTGACTTACCGTCAATCGATTCCCCGGGAATTCCGTTCTGTGGGTCACTCTGACTGAATCACCGTGTGTGCCTTCTCCCGCCAGGATGAAAATTCCGCCACTCTGCCTTACCTCATGCTGCCTGGGTAGACCCCGGTGTCTCTGTCTCTGGATAGGCGGAGGCGGGGGCGGTCCACAATCTCAGTCAGTGATAGTGTGTGCTGCCTCAGCTGCCCTGCTCTCTGCATTATCTCAGTCTGTCTTCAGTCAGCGGCGGAAGCACGCTCCGCGGCAGAACGAATAGCACGCAGTGCGCACTGCACACAGTGAGTGACAGTCAGGTGGACGGCGCGGCGGAGTACACAGACGGGTTGCGGGCCCCCCGGACTTGGCGGAATTACAGGGCCCAGTCGCAACTGCGACTGTTGCGACCCTGAAAATTCTGCCACTGGTGAGTGCTAGTTCCATGTCTCGAGTGAGGAATATGCAGAAAGAAGGTGGTCAGGAGGAGAAAGTCTGACCCAAGTAAAGATCCAAGTCTTGTCAACAATAAGGCCTCATGCCCACGGACGTTTTTACAGCCGCGTTTGAGCGTTTTTTACAGCTTAAAAACGCCTGTCCATGTTAGTCTATAGCTTCATGCCCACCTAGGCGTTTTTGAGCTGCAAATAGCATAGGCGTTTTTAAGCTGTAAAAAAAAAAACAGGACCAGTGCGTTCCACGGCGTCGGCGTTAGGCATAAGAAAACGTGAATCGTTAAACGAGCGAAAACGCCCAAAAACGCGGCGATTGTGTTTTTGAGCTCCGGCATTTTTGTTTTTTTTTCCGAAAAAAATACGGTTGAAAAATGTATACAACATGGACAGGCGTTTTTAACCTGTAAAAAACGCTCAAAAACGCGGCTGTAAAAACATCCGTGGGCATGAGGCCTTATTGGTTCTTAGATCTCCATTGCACAAGTTAATATTTATAAACATTAAAAACTGTTCGCTCTCATAATATTACCATAATGTTTGAAGCAGCAAGGCATAAGCTGAAGTTACCCATGAAGGCCTAGACCAACCCTAAACCTGAAAACCTAGATCCAATCCTAAGCTTAGGGCTTGTACATGTGGACACAATGCTCTTTCACATACTAATGCCTGTGTATCCAAGAGCTTACAGTCTTGATTTCCCCTGCTTTATCCTGAATTCAGTGGATTAAACTGGTCACAACCAGGAACAATCATTACTGGGATAAGGGAGTCTGAGCTCCGCCATCAGACCTCACTGTCGGAGACTCAGAGGTATGTTTGAAGCCTGGACTTTCTTCATCTTTCCACCTATTGTAGCTTTTATAATGGCAGACAAAACAAATTCTACCAAACTTATCCTTGCTTTAGTTTTTAGAAAACAGACCTAAAAGATAATATGAATGTAGGGCAGAGTAGTGACCGTGGTAATCATTTTTTCTTCTGCTCTAGTTTTTAGGGCTTCAGAATTAAGTTAATCATCTTCAACTTGTGGCCCGCGACCTTAAGACACCAACCTTAAGCCAGGGAAACGCACACCGGGTCAATAAGCTCAGATCATGATCAACAGGTTGCCAACATGCCCACCCAAGAGCATCAGAGTACATGGAGTCGACGCAGGCAAAAGGGGAAGCAGGCAGCCACAGAGGAAGCACGACCTGCATAAGCCAATGCGTCTGCTGCAGTGGTGGCTCCTGTCCAAGTGCACTTCACCTGGAACCTTTCTAGCAGCCTGGAGAGCAACGCCAGCAAAAGCTGGAAGAGGAAAACAAGGTCAGTGTACTAAACATCACATACAATGCACATTTGCAATTGGCATATTAGCACTTATAAACTGCTTTCACACTGATCCACGGGTACGGTGCAGTACACCTGCGGCTTTCCTCGGGGTTCGCTGCACTGAGCCATAGGCTTATATTAGATCCTGTGGGTTAATTCTGAATACAGGAGTTTTCATGCACTTTCAGAAAGTGCATCATGCTCGCAAGATGTAATAGAATTCTATGGCAAAGCGTAGCTAACCCGCAGGTGCACAGTGCTGCACCAGCGGTTCCGGTAAACTGCAGCACATCAGTATGAAAGCAGTCTTATTTGGGGGGGGGCTCAGGTCAGTAAGGGCTTATTTACATTTGCAGTTTGGGGGTGGTAAAATCCCATAGTTCATTGTGGCCCATGACCGGTTACCAAATCACTTGATTGGTCCTCGCTCTTTAAAAAGGTTGAGCACCCCTGTCTTAAACCATAATATGCATGAAAAAATAAATATGTAAAAGAGCAGTGTCAGGGACAAAAACACAAACATATCTAGTAATTCCACAAGACATAGAAATTGCAAAAAAATGTAATCCTCTTCCAAATGGAAAATCGGAGAAAATGCAACAGTGAGCCATCAGTAGGTTTTCCAATGTAATGCAGCATTTCTGCTATCATTAAGTATGCTGGAAATAACTTTGTGCTTAACATATGAAGGCACAGATTACAAAGCAAGAAAACAAGCTTGATTACAGCTTTCACCTCAGCCAACTAAATACGGCATTAGTAGTCAATGATTTCACCTTAAGGTCATATTGACAGCTTAAACTCATGACTGGAGAATTTGCCATCACTTTTCCTGTATGCTCTCAGCACTACAATTTTGAATACATTATTGAGTGGTATTATGTTTATGTCTACAATTAATCCACTGAAGTCACTTCCAAAGTCACCCAAGAAGGGCAAACAAAGTCCTGTAATAAGCGATACTGAACTGGGGAAGAAAGGGGCCATAATGAGTACGATTAACTCCTTATCGCCAATAAATGACATTTTCTCCTTCAACAATCCAGAATTATGAAGAAAAAAAATCAGACAGATAGATACAGTCAGTATCAATGGCTGTCCTGATATCAATCTAAATAATTTATCAAACAAAGACATTATGGCAGTATTCTGGATATTTTGTGCTTTGGCCAGCCTATCTGCTGATGGGGCTGTTCTTTGCTGACGAACGTTCACCAACGTGTTTATCTCACCCATATTTATATAGCCAAAACTTTTCACAGGTTGAATTTCATGTTACACATTGTCTTATTGTAGCTTAATGTGCATGCATGGTCATTTTCATTTATTTTAGAAGCCAAAGAGAATAGAATTTGTAGAAATTATATATCTGAAGTTTGTTTATTTTTTTATTACCACCACCAGGGATGCTACATTATCTATGAAGTGTCTCCCATTTGCTGGTGGCTGCTGTTTACTATAGAAATGCTCGATCCCCTGCCCTTAGATACTCCCAGAGCTGCGATCTTTTGGTGCAGAGGGGGTTAATAGCAGTGGCTGCACCGGTCAGAGGTACTTGTGAAGAGTGCAGACTATGAATAGTTCTACTGGGAACAGTTATAACAGTCTACTGAATACTTACAATTCTAATAGCCTAGTCTGTTACTTTATCTGCCTGCTCTGGAGACAACACTCTGAACACACTCTGTCCCCTTCTGTTTGCTTCCTTTTTTTTACCCATTTTTATCCCACCCTGTTAAACCCCTTATATTCAATTTTACTCCCTTTACCGTAGTCAATTTATTCCCCTCAGACCACCTGTGCGAGTGGGGGTGCCCCTTCATAAGGTAGGCTTGGCAGGATTTTGGGTCCAGAGTTTTTTCTGGCCCTGACCCTGAGGCCTCCTTACCTCAGGTGGCTGAGGCTGTCAAACTGCTTAGAAGTCAAAGTACTTGGCACTGGAGCATTAGGGACTTTAAAGAATGGATGCTTATTCTTTTAACAGGGAGTAGCGCACGCTTTCCTCCTGAAACTTTCTGGATATATTTATCCAGATCCTCACCAAATACGTTCCCCATGAAATGGGAATGCTGTCCGTAACTTTTTGCATGGCAATGCAGCTGACCAATTCTTTAGCCACAAGACCCTGCACATGTGTACTGACAGGAGTACAAACTGAGACACCTGTTGAATCTAATCCTTCAGGGCGTTTACCGCAAAGCACAAGGAAATTCCGACAATTCCCCTGCAGTTTCCTCCTGAGTAGGCAGGTACCTAGCCAACCTTTTGTAACGGTCCTTTAAAGTGGTTGTAAACCCTCATATTTTTTTTTTTTTTAAACTAGCTGTAAGAGAAAGGCATAATGAGCTAATATGACTAGCATAATAGCTCATTATGCATCACTTACCTTAGATCGGGGCCCCCAAAGCCATCCTCGTCTCCCTCTTCAGCCGCGGCGATAGCCGGAAGGTTACTTCCGGGTATCGGCGCTCCAGCCAATCACAGCGCCGCTCCGGCGCTGTGATTGGCCGGAGCGGCGAAGACGCGACTCCGCGCATGAGCCGTCGAATTCGGCTACGTCGTCGAATGCTGCAACCTAGCCGAATTTGTGAATGGGGTTAACCCCATGCGCATGCGCGTGACGTCTGCGTCACCGCATTTAATTGCAAATATCTCCTTAACGGTGTAGGCTAAGGAGATATTTCATGCACCTACAGGTAAGCCTTAATCTAGGCTTACCTGTAGGTCTTTGTTTATAAAGTGGGTTTACAACCACTTTAAGGACTGGCAAATTCATATTGCTGCTACTTGCGGCTGCACTGCCGACCCAGCAGCGGCAAATAAAGCCCTTGGTAAGGATTCCAACTTATCGGCTGGTTTCTTAAATACCTGGGCATTGTCACCGGACAGATTACATTTTTATTCACTAAAAAGCAGCTTCAACCAGAGGCATGCAACACTTTCTCTTGTTTTCCTCCATAGGATTCAATCGAGATAATCTCTTTGAAAGCATAAACACCCTATTGAGGTGATCCCAGTCTGCATAAACCACCTGCTCCAATAAAGAAAAGGAGGCTTCTGACACCTCTACCGGGGGTAATTTAAAGCCAGACCTGACCATTTCAGTAAGAGGAGACTGAATCAACAACCTCTGAGAGTGAGAGGTTGAAAAGGGCTCCTCCAAGTCAGACACCCCTGAAGAAGAATCCTCAGCCTTCCCCTCCTCCAGGTCATTCACAGCTACTACCGCTATGTCTTCTGCTAATTCTGGTTCCAACCCAGGGGTACCTCCACGGCTATGAGCGTCCTGGCGCTCAGCCAGATTCCCGCTTGGCCCGGACTGAGGAGAGGAAGATTGATCACGTTTCTCCCCCTTTGTGATGCTGAGCTAATCATACTGACTATTTTACCCTCTAGACTTGCCAAAGTTGATGCCAAGTTGTCCTTTGTGACCCAAGTCGAGGCAGAGGCATTGGAAGTGGCTATAATGCCTGACAGGCATAATGGCTCAGATTGGCCAGTTGCCTCAGGTCTTTCAGGGGAAGCTGGTACAGCAGCAATATGACCAGTATCCTCCAATCCTAATGGTGGAGCGCTTACTTCACCCCCCCCCCCGACCAACTCCCTTTTCTTGAGGATATTACTTACTTATAGTAAGCTCAAGATAGGAGAAAAATAACTCCCTTTTCTGCACTAGATCCTCTGAAAAAACTGTGATCCGGCATACAGCAGCTACCACAGTTTTGCCCAATCCTCCAGAACCAGTGCCTGCAGCAGCCATGTCCAAGCCCACTAGACTCACATGCCCAGTAGGAAGAAGCCTGCTCTGTGTCCCTCCAGCAAGGAGCCCAGCCTGGCTGGACTGCGCCTCCTGATAATGCTGATACAGTGTGCCACTTGCACGCTTGCTGAAGACCACACCCACACGCAAGCTCCCACTGGACACGCAGCCCGCCGGGGTCGGTTTGCGAGAAGTCAATAGCAGTCTGCTTATAGAGGGACACAGAGATGAAACAATATGAGAGGCATCCTTTTCATAGCTACTAGTGACATCCAGTGGGAAGACAGGGAATTGCAGTTGGCTGAAGGTTGAACTAGGAACAATGCACTTTTTTCTGTCTGATTGGAGCACTCTCCAATCTCGCTGCAGGATCTCTGTTAGGAGTCCAATCTTAAGCCATCATTGCGGGTCTCGTCACTTCTGGCCCTTCAAAGACCGGGTCCCCCATATTATTTGGGGTCCACACCCTTGGACCTGTACAGCACCCAGTTGGAAATTTCCTTTGGCATAGAGACCAGGGTTCCCAAAGCACCAGCGTCCAGCGCCACATAGGCCACATTACAGGCAAAACCTTGTTTCTTCCTTCCGAGGCTCAGGTACAATCCATTTTAACCTTTTTGGCATCCGAAAGGATCCAATAATAACGCCCCATTTTTACTGGGACATCATTCAGTTTTAGAGCTTTAAACAAAAAAAACGGAGGTACTTTCTGTATGAGAGTTGTTATATAGGGGGAACATCCTTTCTATTGGTTTGCCAGTGTCCATTCACCTATAGGTGGCGTATAACCCAGATAGTCATTATTATGGCCTGCTCTATGTCCCGTGATCCACTATAAAGAAAATGGTGTGTACCCTCATTGTGGCAGAGCACCTGACAACGGTCATATGTGGCTAAAATGTTGTGCTGTCATGCTGTGGCTCATATGATAAATTCAATAACACCATATAGCCTGATGAACTCCAGAAACCTTTATGTTATAAGTTGAACATAAGCCTGTTTTCATCTTAGAAGAGAACTCCGCTACTTATATTTTCGTTTAAATACGAAATGCGAGCAAAACCTATTCTGTTAGCTGAAGGCTACATAGGCATTCCACTTCAGTGCCAGAGAAAGAGCACTTGAGCATTACTAAGTACAAACAATCCTGGTATACAATCAGTTTTGATGCAGTTTAGTCTGAACAATTCAGGTCGTCTTGTACAATTATATGCTTATGGAAAGCTTAAATAGCAACTCCTTTTGTTGAGCAAAAAAAAAAAAACACTCCTCTCCGAGTGATCCATGTACATTGCTAGGATTTTAACAAACCTAGTTGCAGATTCCTACCTTCTGTTATTCTGAAGAAATTTCTGTTTGTGTCCCATGTTGGACGAAAACCCGAAAGACAGTTTTTAAAAATATATATTTTTTTTATATAATTGTTTTATATTCGACTTTTTAATGAATCGTTTAATTGCTTTTGCATTAAAATAGCACTAGTAACGCTCAAGAAAAATATTTCCCTTTAAATTCTATGCATGTCTTCACACTGGGCCATTGCGCTTCTGTTGTAGTGTAACACACCTCCCCATTGAAATGCATTGAAAATGCAGCACAAATGCATCAAAAATACACAGTGTTGCGTTTTTGAGTCATATGAAAATTGCAGCAAAACCACACACCTTTTTTCGGTGGCCATTATGAGCACCTTTTTTTTCTATTATCAAAGCGCAGATAACCCTATTTTTAACAGATAATTTTCAGTGGCTGATATATCCGTGCATCCCTAGTCTAATTATCAATCAGCTGCTGCACCTGCTGGATGCCAATGGAGAAAATGAGCAGGGTCTCCATTTATTTAAATGTGATTGTCTTTTGGAGTAGCTCACCAAAAATCACATTTTAGTTGCAGGGGATACCCAAAATCAGATTTTAGTGTAGACTTCTGGGAAAATCAGTGGGCCAATCACACAAGCAGGACATTTTAATTCCAGGGGATGTTCTGTACAACCAATGTTACAGAAAATTACAGAGCTGTAGATTGAAAAGGAAAGGTAATTTTTAATAACATTCAATTACAATATGAATTGTGTTTCATTTGTATATGCTGTATCCCCCCCACAAAAGTGGAGTTACCCTTTAACTGATAAAACATTTGTTTTTACCAGAGAACACTTTTCCTATTTTATAGTTAAAGCGGAGCTCCACCCGTTTTTTCGTTTATTAAAAATCAGCAGCAACAAAAAGCATAGCTGCTGCCTTTTAATAAACAGACACTTACCTGCCCTGCAGTCCATCGATGCGGCCGCACGTAGTCCCGCTCCTCTCCTCGTTCCCAAATGTGGCATGTCAGGGGGCAAGGAGTGCTTAAAGCGGAAGTTCCACTTTCAGGTGGAACTCCACTTTAACAAAAGATTAAGGATTCAAAATAGCACAATACCCCCCCCCCCCTGCAGTACTGAGCAAAACCAGTGCACACAACAAAAAGTATCCCTTTAACATGGACAATCACAAAAAATACAAGAAATGAGAGCCCCGTTTAACCAGTTTCTATGGCCCTAACTGTAATGAAGAAAAAAAATGAGCGATCATGAATAAAACGTAATATGTTCTTACTAATCAGTGTGAAGAAAATGTTGGATCAAAAAGCACACAGAACCAGGATTGAACTATTGTCATCACAGAAATGGGGTGAATTTAACCAGGTAGTAAATGAGTTGCATTCTTTCCTTAAAGAAGCCATGGTGTGTTTAATTAGGCTTCTTTTAAAATAAAATCATTTCAAATTTTACAGGGGATATACACAAAAGAAGCTGTCCTAAGGTCACCTGTGTGTGCCTGCCAGTCTTCAGAAACATGACAAGGAACAAGCCTGGCTTCCTCAATGATATATTATTAGTCTACCAACTTGTAATCAGTGGAAACTGTGCAAAACACTAACAGTCTGATATGCCGAGATTGTAAAGTTGTAATTTTACAATGCAGGTTTCATGCAGCACAGCACGATAACAAACGTTTGTCTGAGGCAAATCATCAACTCACCAGCTTGGCCATTTTTCCGTAATCAATCCATCTGACTGTAGCAAAATTTGTTGATTCGGCACAGTTGAAGCCATGATTGAAACCTGCATGATACCCATATGGGAAAGTGATCATAAATTCACCAGCTTCTTGTGTAACCTGCAGGGGAGAATCAAAAAGCAAGACAAACTGTGAAAAGAAAAGGAAAATGAACGTCTAACAAAGATATCAAAGCAGGAAAAGAGAAAAAGAAGAAAATATATCCTGTGTCGAAACAAGAACAAGATCTAAATGAAGCTTTGAGAGCAAAGCAAAATAAAACACTGAAATTTTAAATGACATTTCTTCTTTTTTTTTTTACAATACATTTGTTAAATAACACTTATTGTAAATCATTGAAAAAAATGCATGGAAATGTCAGTTTCGTTTTGAGCGAATGGCCAATGATCAATTGGAAAGAACTTTCATTACAAAGTGTTTTAGGAAGACATATTGGACATGTCTTAAAAATTCTACTGAAAGAAAAACACTGACAGTGCCAACCTCTCCTGCCATTAATGCTGGTTATCAGCCTGCAGAGCTTGAATACTGTAAAGTTTGGGGTTATTACCAACTGTGGTGGTGACCAGAAGCAAAAGCTATTTAACAAAATTCTTTTTTTTTTTAAAGGCAAACAAAACAGCGCTTCTAACAGCAAACAAAAATGAACGTTCACAGCGTCTCCCCGCAGGTATGTAGTCCCAAGGCTGACTAACCCCCAGCCAGAATGGCTCAGATGATGGGGGTAAGCTTACTGAGGAGGAACAGGAAGTGAGAAATTCAGACAAAGAAAAAAATAATTTAGAAGGGAAATCGAAGGAAAAGGTAAGTGAACCAACAATGCACCAGCTTAAAAGAAACCTACTTAGAAAATAAAAAACGAACCATTACAACCCCTATAAAGAAAATGCATATTTAAAAAATATATATATATATTTTTAAGAATGTAAATTATACTTGACAAGACAAGACTCTTAAGAAAAAAAAAGAGAAAATAAAAAAAAATAAAAAAAATAAATAAAAGAAAACCTGCATCTCTTGTTTATTTGGTATGGAAAACAGAGCACAGCACTCAGAGTGCAGCTGTGTGAAATATATTGCTTACTATAAAGCTGCTTTCACACTGCTCTGATGCAAAAACATATGTTTCCGTTGCATTTTTTACATTTAATGTTGCATTTTTTCCCCTAGACATGTGACTTGACAAAGCACTACCCACAGATGCATTGCGTTTTTTTTTTTTTGTTTACAAAAGTTTTATTTGGAAGATTCAAAAATAATTTACAAAACTGTGAGGAAGTATTACAGTAGAAGATATAATGCAATATGATATATACCATGAGAATAGAGTAGAGTTTTTATTGAGAGCAGAAAATCATATGACAATATAGGGATAGGGTACCTAGTGAGTTTGGTGCAAATCAGAGGAAGGGGTAACAAGGGGGTGTATAGGGACAGAAAAAAAAAGAGTCAAAATAGAAAAAAATAAGTTCCTGAGATTCGGAAGGCATATGTTTCAATCATTAGACCAGTACATCCATTTTGAATTAAAGGTGTGAATGCTATCAGTTAGGGTATGATGGATTCTTTCGGATAACTGTAGATTTCTCATTCTGGATAAAACCTGGGGCCAGGGTAGGTTATTGGATTTCCAATTGAGAGCAATCATCCATTGAATTGAGCTTACTAGTGAATGGATCAGTCTAACACAGGGTGGGGGGATATCTGGGATATTAGCATAGAGAATACATATTTGTGGGGAGAGGGTAATTCTCTTTTTGACTATGGTTTCTATTTTCAATTCGGCGTGTCTCCATATTGTTTCTAAAAATCTACAACTCCAGAAAATGTGAGTGTATGTGCCAGTTTCTATGCAACCTCTGAAGCAGCATGGAGAAGATGATGGGTAGAAAGAGTGAATTTTTTCAGGAGTTAGATATAGTCTAGTAAATAGTTTCATTGGGGATTCTCTGTATGCTGGAGCTATGTTGCATTTGCGGAGATTGTCCGTCAGTGTTCCAGGATTCTATGGGGATGAAGCAATCTAGTTCGGATTCCCAGTGTAACATTTGGATAGATTTGTCTGGCATCGAGGAGCTGTTAAGGTCTTTATAAAAAAGGGAGATTAGGCCCCTATCTCTCGAGGAGTTTAAACAAACGTGTTCGAATATCGTCGTAGGGGGACGAATACATAAAGAGTAATGCTCGTTGAAAAAGTTTTTGATTTGAAAGTAGTTTGTGAGTTCCGAGGATGGGAGATCGTATTTAGATTGGAGAGCGGGGAATGTGAGGAATGTATTGTTAGAGGACAATGATTTTAGGGAGGACAAATTATTATTTCGCCATAGGGGGAACGAACGTGTGTTGTTCAAGTTCTGTGTAAGTCTGGGGTCACCTAAAAAGGAGGCAAGAGGGGGAGTGTCAGATGAAAGTTTGAGGGTTTTAGTAAGTGTAAGCCATAGTCGGAGAAAATGGGCAACAATAAGGTTATGTTTGAGAAGTTTTTGGTGATGAATACAGTTAGACCAGATGATGCCTTGTAGGTGGTATGGAGCAATGGAGAAGGATTCGAATTTAAGCCATGGGAGCTGTGGAGTGGGAGCATGCCATTGGGCAATCTGTGAAAGTTTAGTGGCAATAAAGTAGTGCCAGATATTGGGGAGGCCTAGGCCGCCCTTATTTTGGGGTCTAAACATGAGAGGGTAGCCACATCTTGGTTTTTTTGATGACCAGATAAATTTGTTAATCTCCCTTTGAAGGGATTCAATCCTTGTTTTGGGGACATTGATAGGTAAAGCTCTAAAAAAATATAATAATTTTGGAAGGAGGGTCATTTTAAAGGCGCAGATCCTACCGAGGAGTGAAATGTGGTATGTGGACCATACTTTGAGTAGGGAGCTAATCTGTTGGAATAGGGGGGTAAAGTTGGTAGTATATAAGGTTTTGTGATGGGAAGTGATGAGGACACCTAGATATCTAAATGATGTAGAGCACCATATAAAGTTGAAGTTTTTTTGTAGGGTAGTGGTAAGGTCTGTGGGGAGGTTGATAGGGAGGGCAGAACATTTGTTGACATTAATACCTAAACCAGAAATGTTGTGAAACGATTTAAGTTCGGAGATAAGGTTTGGTAAAGATGTTAAGGGGTTCGAAAGAAACACCAGCGCGTCATCAGCATAGAGGCTAAGTTTGAATTCATGTGGGCCTTTGTCATACCCTTTGATGTTTGGGTTGTTTCTTATGGCTTGTGCTAGAGGTTCAATTGCTAAGGCGAATAAAAGTGGGGAGAGGGGGCAGCCCTGTCTGGTACCTCTGCTTAAGGGGAAGAAGTCAGAATTGTGGCCTGGGATTTTGATTCTGGTCTGGGGGTGGTGGTAGAGTGCTTTGAATCCATGAATAAATTTGTCTGTGATGCCGAATTTAGGGAGAAGGAAGTTAAGATAGGACCAATTTACACTATCAAATGCCTTATGAATGTCGAGACTAAGGAGGCATAGTGGGCTGGAGGAAAGATTAGCATCTTGGATGATATTGGTAACAAGTCGGATGTTGTCTGTGATTTGACGGCCAGGGATGAACCCTGATTGGTCAATATGGATAAGGGGGGTGATAACTGATGCTAGTCTATCAGCAAGGAGTCGGCCAAAGATTTTCAAATCATTATTAAGGACTGATATTGGGCGAAAATTTTGGGGAAGGGAGTGGTCTTTAAGAGGTTTGGGAATAAGAGACAAATTTGCAAGGAGCATGTCTTCTGGGAAATGGCCACCTGTGAGGATATGGTTAAAAAGTTTAGTTAATCTAGGTACTAAAAGGGGTGTAAATTTTTTGTAGTATAATGTAGGGAAGCCATCAGGACCCGGCGCTGTCAAAGTTTTGAGAGATTTAATGATGTTAGTAATTTCTAGCTCTGTACAGGGATTATTGAGAGTTGCAGTTTGTTGGTCATTAAGGGTGGGGAGATGTATATTGTCTAACCAATTAAGTGAGGAGGTGGAGGGGTGGGTTTGGGGACCCTGAAAGGAGATTTTTATAGAAAGTGGAGAAGATGTCCAGGACATCACAGGGATGTGTAACCAAGTTACCTTTGTGGTTACATAGTTTGTATATGTGTGGGGGGTTATGTTCCTGGTTGAGTTTGCGTGCAAACATTTTGGATGTGGCGTTGCTATGTAACATGAATTTTGCTTTGGAAAATCTAAGGGATTTCTCAGTGTCAGCTGATAGAATTGTGTCTAGGGATTGGCGTTTGGAATGGATTTGGTTTGTAATTTCTGGAGATGGGGATTGGCTAAGTTTGTTGTACAACAGGTCTAATTCTTTAGTTAGAGTTTTGATTTCTGTAAGTTTAGCTTTATTTTTGGCTGCAGCAATGCTAATCAAGTGTCCTCTCAGGACAACTTTGTGTGCCGACCAGAGTGAGGTGGGAGCGATGTCTTCAGTTGAGTTGTTGGCAAAATAGTCTACAATGTGAGAGTTAATGTCTTGTAGTGTGTGTGGGTCAGATAAAAGGGAGTCATTAAGGCGCCAGCTAAATGCAGTGGGGGCGAGCCCCACTTGAGAGGTGTCAAATTCAACCATGTCATGGTCAGACCAGGGGCAAGGGTGAATTCGAGCTCTAGAGGAGTTCGCTAGAAGAATGGGGGTACAAAATATATAATCTAGTCTGGCGTAGCAGTCATGTGGGTGGGAGTAATGGGTATAGGCCTTTATGCCTACATTGTGGGATCTCCATGAGTCGATCAGTTGGAATTTATTGAGTGAGCGGCAGATTGATCTGGAGAAGGCTTTTGAGGAGGGAGTCATCTTACTCCTATCTAGAGAGGGGTGTGCAGCTAAATTAAAGTCACCCCCTAACACAAGATGAGGGGAGCTGTGTCGGTCAAGGGTGTCAAAAAAGGTATTAAAGAATGTAGAGTGTGTATCGTTAGGTGCGTAGATGGAGGCGATCGTGATCGAACGTTTGTTTATTGTGCCTTTTAGTATGATGAAACGGCTTTCTGTGTCTCTATATATGTTTTGTATGTCAAAGATGATAGAATTACGAATGAAGATTGCAACCCCTTTTGACTTGTTAGAGAATGTGGTAAAGAAGTGTTATTTATATGTTTTATCAAAGTAATTTGGGTGGTTTCCTGAGGAAAAATGGGTTTCTTGTAGGAGAAGGATATCAGCGCCCAATCTTTTATAGTGCCTGAATGCTTTTTTGCGTTTGTGTGGTGAGTTAAACCCATGGACGTTATGAGAAATGATTTTAAGACCCATTGATAAAGGGGATGAGTACGCTGAGTATTTGGGACAGGATAGCGAGGGTTCTGTATGGGATTTGGATCGTGTAAGAAGGTACTGTAAGAAGTTGTGTGACATAATTGTCCACAACAGGGTGTAAAGTAGTGTCATAAAGAGCATAGGTATGATTTATAGAAGGATAGTGTTCGTATAGTAGTAGTTTGAGTATCCTCAAGGGTGTAGAAACATAATCATAACTGCAAAGAGATTCAAAGGAAATTCTAGCGCGAGAAAATGCCTTATGGGCAACTTGAAAAGTTTTGTAATATATCAAGGTGGGGTCAGGAAGCAGAAAATCTACTGACCATTTGGAATTTAATCTTCCATAGTATTTCTCAGTCATATGAAAAACAATGTGAATAACAAATAACAGATAGAGTATATGTAAAAGGGAGTTAGAGGACTGGGAGTCCACTAACCTAAAAAATTGTAAAGATGGACAGTAAAGTCCGAAACTCACAACCAAGGCCCAGCGAAGCCACCAAAACAAGGGGGAAGCCACGCCGGGATATGGACGAGAGTGTGGGGTCAAACCAGCGGCGACGGATGTGCCAGGGAATGTAAGACAGTTATATCAGTTGTGTGCATGTTAGGGGTTAGAATGTAGGGACAAACATAACAGTTGAAATAGAGCCATTATTGTATGAACAATAGTTATATAGGCCTAGAACCATATAGGATGGTAACATACTTTTCTACCTGTAGTGTGTTCCTACGCCGTAGGAACATCACCGTCTTATGTACACATTCTCTATCTCCACCCCCCATCCCTCGCCAGGGCAGGAGGCGGAGAGGGAGAAGCCCATACACACAAAAAAAAAAAAAAGGGGGAAACAGGGGGGGGGGGGGGAAGGGGCAAGGGGAAAGGAACCATACACCAAGCATATGATATTTAACAGAGAGTCCGGAAATCACGATATAAAGTTATTGTAAAAAAAAAAAAAAAAAAAAAATTCTCTCTTTCTTTTCCTCCCTCCCTAGGCCTGGGAGGTAAAAGTATGGCAAAAAAAAAAGGGGGGGGGCAAGGGGGAAGGAGTCATGAACCAAGCATATGATATTTATCAGAGAGTCAGGAAATCAAAAAAAGTATTTACTCATAACAATAAAATAAATTTCAGATCTGGGAGGTAAAGATAGGGCCAAAACAAAAAAGAGCATAGAAAAAAAAAAAAAAATCTCTCTCCCCTTCCTCCCCTCCCCCCCCCCACTCCCCTTGCCCCCCCCCCACCGATAAGAGAAAAGAAAAAATAAATAAAAAGGAGAAAAAAAAAAGATGGGAAGTCATAAAAGGCAGAGAAGAGGAAATTTCTTATCCTTTAGTCCTGGTCTTGGAGGGAGTTTCGCCATCTTCTCTGGTCTCTTGGATTACGTCTGGTAGAAGGTGTGGTCCAGATGGGAGATGAGCGAGGAGTCGCAGGAGGTCGGTTTGGGGGTTCAGGATCTAGTAGGCCTAGCTTGACCAGTAATTCTTTTCCTTCAATGACGTTGTATATTGTGTGTGTAGTTCCATTATGCATCACTGACAGTTTGAAGGGAAAGCCCCAACGGTATTTAATTCTGGCTGTTTGGAGGATTGTGGTAACTTCCTTCATCCTGCGTCTGCGATCCAGGGTGGCAGGAGAAATGTCAGGGTAAATTTGTAGTTTGAAGCCCTCAAGTTCAATATTGGATGTATTTCTGGAGGCCCTCATTATGTCCTCTTTGGTGAGGAAGTCCTTCATACACAAAATTATGTCACGTGGAGGTTTGTCAGGAGGTGGTTTGGGGCGAAGAGCTCTATGAATCCTATCGCAGGCAAAAGCTGAGGCCGGTTTATCAGGCAGGAGCATTTGAAACACTTTAGAAACTGCAGGGAATAGCTCTGTGATGGACTCAGGAATGCCACGAAGTCTAATATTGTTCCTGCGATTTCGATTGTCCAAATCTTCTATGTGTGCCTGCATATAGGGGAAGCTATCAGCCAGCGTCTCATAATCCCTTCTGAGGTCATTGTGTGCCAGGGAAAGTTCGTCATGTTTAGTCTCTAAAATGTCTGTGCGGCCCCCAATATTAGCAATCTCCTGTGATAAGGCACTGGTGGATTTATGTAGCTCATGTTGGAATTTATCTGCCAACTTATCATATATAGCAGAGAGGCTTGCATCAAGATCAGCCTTAGACAGAGAGGAGTTTTACTCACCGTCTTTAGCAGGCTGGAGATGCTTCTGTGTAGAGCTGTGTGAAGCAGCCCTCGCGCCGGCGCCATTTTGGGACATCTTCACAGTGTGTCCTTCCAGGCCTAGAAGGTAGTTCGTGAGGGAGTAGTTATAGCGGCGTTTGCCCTTGTTTTTGTGCGGAATCATGCACCGCAATGTTTCCCAGGGGTGCTGGAGAGTTCTCGTGCGGTGATGGGCGAAATTAGCCCCGGGAATCGAGCCTGGCAGAGCCGGTCAGACGGAGCACTCAGCAATCACGTCTGTTCCGCATCGCGCCGCGCATGCGCCCCGATGCATTGCGTTTTTGATGCGGTTCCCATTCATTTTAATAGAGAGGTGTGGTTTTTGAAGCATTTTTACCAAAAATGCAGCAAGTAGGGCTTTTAAAAACGCAACAGACCAGTGTGAAGAGTTCTATAGGATTTAAAGGGATGAATTTTTCTCCTGCTTTTTAAAACTGAAATACTGATTAGTGTGAAAGGGCCCTAACATTTATAGAATGTGGCAGCCTGGAATTATGTGACATACAATACAGGGAGTGCAGGGAGGAGAATATCACCACATTGCATTTAAGAGACCAAGTCACTAACCTCAAAACTTAGTTAAGAGTAGGGAAAAATCTAATAATTTTTTACACTTAGAGGGGTCTTTCCTTTTCATTTTTATTTTATTATCTTATAATGTGCCATAGAACTTGCTACAAACTTTGATAACCCCAGGAAAGTCAATTCCTCTGCACAGCCCTTCTTGTACCTCAATCCTTGTTTAGAATTGTCTAATTACTGTCTGTACTGGCCGAGCTCTTCCATCCCTTCCTTCATAAACCTTTTGTAGCCAAAAAAACAAAAATAAAGGAGAAAAGGAAAAATAGGATTTTTATAAACAGCTTACCTGTAAAATCCTTTTCTTGGAGTACATCACGGGACACAGAGCGGCATAGTAATTACTATGTGGGTTATAGAGCTTACCTTCAGGTGATGGACACTGGCACACCCAAGACAGGAAGTCCCCTCCCTATATAACCCCTCCCATATCCGGAGTACCTCAGTTTTGTAGCAAAGCAATAAGTGTCCCCAAAAGAGGGGTGGGAGCTCTGTGTCCCGTGATGTACTCCAAGAAAAGGATTTTACAGGTAAGCTGTTATAAAAATCCTATTTTCTTTCTCGTACATCACAGGACACAGAGCGGCATAGTCATTACTATGTGGGATGTCCCAAAGCAATGCCAAAATGAGGGGAGGGAGACACCATAACAAGCTGGGCGCCATCAGGCATGAGGATCTATACTGCAGCGTGCAGCACACTACGCCCAAAGGCGATATCCTCATGACCTCTTACATCCACCTTATAAAATTTTGTGAATGTGTGGACTGAAGACCAAGTTGCGGCCTTACAGATTTGAGCCAAGGAGGCCTGGTGATGCACTGCCCAAGAAGCACCCACTGCTCTAGTAGAGTGCGCTTTAATTTTAAATGGAGGCATCTTCCTTTTTAGACCATAGGCTTGAATAATAACCTGCCGAATCCACTTAGAAATAGTAGATTTAGACGCTGCCTGACCCCTTCTGGGGCCCTCCGGCAGAATAAACAAAACATCAGTTTTCCGAATCATAGCAGTGGCTTTAACTGCTCTTACTACATCCAAAGAATGTAATAACTTCTCCTCCCCCAAACTAGGTTTAGGATAAAAGGAATGGAGAACCACATCTTGGTTCAAATGAAAATTTGACACAACCTTGGGAAGAAAGGCTGGATGTGTACGTAGAACCACTCTATCCTTATGGATAATCAAATATGGCTCCTTACAAGACAAAGCTGCTAATTCCGATACCCTCCTGGCTGAGGATATAGCTACCAATTAAACGAATTTCCTGGTGAGAAGAACTAAAGGAATGTGGAGCAATGGTTTAAAAGGCTGTCTTTGAAGAACTGATAGAACCAAGTTTAAGTCCCAAGGACATATGGGAGACCTAACTGGTGGGTTGATCCGAGTCACACCCTGTAAAAAAAATGTAACTAGCGAATGTCTAGCTAGTGGCCTTTAAAAAAATATCGATAAGGCCGAAACCTGACCCTTAATAGTACTTAAGGCTAGATCTTTATCTACAGGCCAACTGTAGGAAGTCAAGAATTCTGCCTATGACGTACTTACGAGGATGCCATTTCTTGGCCTCACATCATGCCACATACGCCTTCCAAACTCTATAATATATATGTCTAGATACTGGCTTTCTAGCATTGATTATCGTAGACACCACTGTGTTAGAGAGACCTCTCTCTCTTAGAATGTTGGATTCAATAGTCAGACCGTTAAATTTAGGAGTTTGTAAAGAAGGGTGGTATATCGGACCCTGCGTGAGCAGGTCTGGCCGAAGCGGAAGGGTCCAAGGCTTGCCTACAGACATTCTTACAATTTCCGCGTACCAGGAACTCCGAGGCCCTGCTGGGGCTACCAGAATCACAGGCCTCCTTTCCATCCTGACTCTGGGGAGGAGTCGAGGTAGAAGCTGCAGCGGAGGGAACGCATATATTAGTGCGAACTGATCCCATGAGAACACCAGCGCATCCGATCCGCAAGCGAGCGGGTCTCTCGTCCTGGACACAAAGCTGTTCAATTTCTTGTTGAACCTGGATGTGAATAGATCTACATCTGGTGTCCCCCATCTCTGACATATTGTCTGAAAGATGTCGGGGTGAAGAGACCATTCCCCTGGGGATAACTGCTGCCGACTCAGGAAGTCTGCTTTCCAATTCTCTATTCCTGGAATAAAGATAGCGGATATGCATGGGACATGTTTTTCTGCCCATATCAGGATATGATTCACCTCCTTCTGGGCAGCACCGCTCTTGGTGCCCCCTTGGTGATTGATGTATGCCACAGCTGTGGCATTGTCTGATTGGATCCTGACAGGAGACCCATGTAGCTTGGAAGTCCATGCTTCCAGGGCCAACCGTGCCGCCCGAATTTCCAGCAGGTTGATGGGCAAGGTCTTCTCGATATTCGACCACTTTCCCTGGAGTGAACAATGCTCCAGTACTGCCCCCCCAGCCTAGAAGGCTGGCATCCGTAGTTATTACCCTCCAAGAGATTGGAATGAACGACTTTCCCTTTTGTAAATTTTGGGGTACCAACCACCAACATAGACTCCTGCGTACTGACGACGCCAGGGACATTGGGAAGTCTAGGGCTTGAACCTTTTTGTTCCAGGCGGATAGGATGGCGTTCTGCAATTTCCTTGAATGGAATTGAGCAAATGGAACTGCTTCGAATGAGGCCACCATCTTTCCCAGCAACCGCATGCAAAGACGAATGGATGGCTGTCTCTTTGCACAGATCGCTTGAATTAGTTCTCTTAAGGAAGAGATTTTGGCCTGAGGCAGAAAAACCTCTTTGGTCTGTGTCTATGAGTAAGACTAAATATTCGAGTCTTCTTGCTGGCTGCAAGGCCGACTTGTCCAGATTTAGGACCCAGCCCCGGGATTCCAGGTATTGTACCGTGTTGTGTACAGCAACCCTTAGGTTGGAAGCCGACTGATCTATTATCAATAGATCGTCCAGGTAGGCCCTTATAGATATTCCCCGAGTTCTTAAGTCGGCCAACAGAGGGGCCAAGATCTTTGTGAACACTCGCGGAGCCGTGGCTAACCCGAAGGGTAGCGCCATAAACTGATAATGGCGTTGTTCCACCGCAAAGCGTAGAAGCTTTTGAGGACTGGGGTATATAGGAACACGTAAATAAGCGTCCCTGATATCGATGGACGCCAACCATTCTCCCCCTTGTAGGGAGGCGGCTATTGACCGAATTGATTCCATACGGAACGATTTGACGATTAGGAATTTGTTTAGACCTTTGAGATCTAGTATGGGTCTTACATCTCCGTTGGGCTTTGGAACGGTAAAGAGTTTTGAGTAAAATCCCAACCTCTGTTCCTTTACCGGAACCTCCACAATTACCCCTTGGGATAATAGTCGGTCTAACGCCGAAAGGAGAGATCTTCTCCTTACTGGATCTTTTGAGACGTTTGATGTTATAAACCGAGGAGGAGGAAATTCCTGTAACTCCAACTTGTATCCCAGGGATACCGTGGAGAGAGCCCATCTGTCCCGGATCGTCTCTCGCCAAGCCCCTGAAAACAACAGAAGTCTTCCCCCCACTCGTCTGAGTGGGGGTGACCCTTCATAAGGCCGACTTGGGGGCTGGTTTAGTATTCCTTCGGTTCCAGGGTTTTTTATTACCCTGTGGCTGTCCCTGAGCTCTCCCTCCAGGATTAGATCGGGGAGGCCGTCGGAACTGCTTAGAGGCTGAAGTTCCTGGGACTGGCGAGGTGGGCCGCTTGAAGGCAGGACCCCTGAATTTCCTTTTAACAGGTAAAAGGGTACTCTTCCCACTGGAGATTTTCTGGATGTATTTATCCAAGTCCTCGCCAAATAACCGCTCCCCATGGAATGGAAATCCAGCCAGGAGCTTTTTACAGGGCGTCTCGGCTGACCAGTTTTTCAGCCATAGGAGTCTACGCATATGTACCAACACCAGCGTAAGGCGGGAGGCCTGATGAATTGAATCTTTAATGGCGTCAACCGCAAAACAAAAAGCCCTAGGTAGATCTGCTAAATCCTACGCCTGCTGAACTGGCATGTCTTTTAAAGCCAGCTTCATCTGGTCTTTCAAGGCCTGACAGATGCCAATGGCTGCCACTGCAGGCTGAGTTACAGCCCCAGCTGTAGAAAAAGCAGTCTAATAGGGTTTCCAACTTTTTATCTGTTGGATCTTTAAACATCTGTACATTGTCCACTGGACATGTCAGGGATTTGTTCACAGAGGAGATGGCAGCGTCCACAGTAGGAAGGCTCCATTTTTTGGTGAACTTTTCCTCCATAGGATATGCCACAGAAAACTTTTTGGGAGGAAGGAACAGTTTATCAGGATGTTCCCAATCCTTATAGATGAGATTTTCTAGCAATGGATGCATTGGAAAGGAACCATTAGCCTGCGGGGCTTTCAAAGAGCCCAATGAAGAAACCGATTTAGTTGCTGGTTCTGAAAGGGGCCGCTTGAAGGCTGACCGAACCATGTCTGTTAAAGACTGAACAAACAATCTTTCAGCTTGAGAGGCTGAAAACGGTTCCTCTAAAGTAGATTCCTCAGAGGCTGCCTCATCCTCCTGATCCCCTGCAGGAAAATCAATTTCATCTTGAGACAATTGCTCTGCTGTTAGATACTCTAACAGTGGAGATGGAGATCTGGCGCGCTTTTTCCCGGCAGGGAGGAAGCAATTAATGCCGCCAATCTTTGCTCTAATCCTCCCAGAGCAGAGGTAAAAGCCTCCTCTGTCACATATACCGGAGCAGGTGAACTGAGGGCAACCGCAGCACCTAGTATTCCTGATGGCTCCCCTCGGGTAACTACCTCTGATTTATCAGGGGAGGATATATTAGTAGGAGCAAGCCCCAGATCCTCAGAGCCCGATGGCGAACCCTTTAGCCTCCTAGGATTTTTACTCCCAGAGCCCTTGGAAGGCATAGTCCTAGCTCAAGCTAAGGACTTACAGCCAAAAATGCACCCACTACTAGCTATAGTCTAGCGTACAAGCTTGCTATCAAAGCTAGTCAGGTGACTAAACTAATGTGCCTTGGGGATGCCTGTATCACCACCTGTAGTGTGCCCAATATAATATCAAAAATAAATGTCACCAAGGAGCTCTGCTGATGTGTCCGTCCTCTTACAGCATGTCTCGCAGAGGCTGTCTTTTCAAAGCAGAGGATGCCCGCACATGCGCAGAAGCGTGCGCGTCAATGCGCACGTGCCAGAAACGCTCCCTGGAAGGAATGGGGAGAGGAGCAGGAGGAACTTTCCCTCCATAGGCTTCCCACTGGGAGCTGCAGTTTTACATTGGAGCCTGGCTGACACTATAGAGGGAGACCACAGCGCCATGTCTAAGAACGCTGTTTCCAGGTCCCCCTAGCAGGTATGGTAACATTTTTACAGATGGGTACTGCAGAGCTTGTACATAGAAGAATGCTCCTCCATCTGTCTAGGCATTACACTTATAGAAGGTATGGCCAGCTATATAGACATTCTCAAGTATCTCCCTCCTGTGGCCAAACAGGGGTACTACGTAATGTCCAATAGAACCATAAGAAAATACATTTCAGGCTTATCAAAGATATTTTAGGCATCAGGTACAGTGGGAAATATACCATGTAGGTAAAATACAGGCAAACACATTAGTCTTGAAGGGTCCCTGCTGGACCAAGTTCATCAGGGATCCTCACTTTCCTGTCCCCGCCGCAGGACCCTGTTCGGAACAGACAGCCCAAACTTCGCCCCTTTGGCGGACAACGTCATTTGACCTTCAGGGACCGGGGTCCTACTGAAACGAACACCACTCCCCTGGACCTGTACAGCACCCTGCCAGAAAACATCTTGGTATTGGGTCTGACCAGAGTACTGGATCCCAGGGTCCAGCCCTCCTAAGAGAGGCATTACAGGCCAAACCTTGTAGATGGTCCACATCTCCTTCCCCGAGGCCCGGGTACCGTCCATTTTGGCATTGAAGCACTTTGGACGGATCCGGAATAGCTCGCCTTTAGGCCTCAAAGACCATACGCAGAGCTAACTTGAATACATGCTTAACCGTGACCAACACCTTTAGACACTGGCAACAAAACTGAGGTACTCCCGATATGGGAGGGGTTATATAGGGAGGGGACTTCCTGTCTTGGGTGTGCCAGTGTCCATCACCTGAAGGTAAGCTCTATAACCCACATAGTAATTACTATGCCGCTCTGTGTCCCGTGATGTACGAGAAAGAAAACTAGAGCAGTGGTTCCCAACCTCAATCCCCCCACCATACTTACCTAGGTGGATGCAACATCAGACCGATGTTGCATCTGCGCCCCCCCTACACTTATTATGTAGATATATCTGCACAGAAACAAATGATTTTGTTTACAATTAGGATATTTTTAAAGCTCTTGCCTTTAGCAGCAGATTTCTGTATTTCTAGAATAATATTGCTTTTACATACTGGAGCGAGGGAGGGAGGGAGGAGGGGAAGAGAACATGTCCCCCAACACAGCTGATGTCCCACTAAACACGTCCCCCAACACAGCTGATGTCCCACTAAACACGTCCCCCAACACAGCTGATGTCCCACTAAACACGTCCCCCAACACAGCACACGTCCCCCCAGCACACGTCCCCCCAGCACACGTCCCCCCAGCACAGCACACGTCCCCCAGCACAGCACACGTCCCCCAGCACAGCACACGTCCCCCAGCACAGCACACGTCCCCCAGCACAGCACACGTCCCACTAAACATGTCCCCCAGCACAGCACATGTCCCCCTAAACATGTCCCCCAGCACAGCACATGTCCCACTAAACACGTCCCCCAGCACAGCACACGTCCCCCAGCACAGCACACGTCCCCCAGCACACGTCCCACAGCACAGCACACGTCCCACTAAACATGTCGCCCAGCACAATACATGTCCACTAAACATGTCCCCCAGCACAGCACATGTCCCCCAGCACAGCACATGTCCCACTAAACATGTCCCCCAGCACAGCACATGTCCCCCACCACCAAATCGCATCGCCCCAGAACATAGCATTGCCCCCCCGCCAAATTGCATCACTTCGCGCATCGCCCCGTCACCAAATTGCATCGCCCCACCGCCAAATTGCATCGCATCGCACCAGCGCATCGCCCAGCACCAACACATCGTATCCCCCCCTGCCAAATTGCATCGCCCCAGCCCATCGCATTGCCCCCCCGCCAAATTGCATAGCCCCAGCACATCGCATTGCCCCCCTCCAAATTGCATCGCACCAGCACATCGCATTGCCCCCCCCACCAAATCGTATTGCCCCCCGTAAATTGCATCACATCGCATCCCAGCCCATTGCCACCATTACATGTCCCCAGCACAGCACATTGCCACCATTACATGTCCCCCAGCACAGCACATTGCCAACATTACATGTCCACCAGCACAGCACATTGCCAACATTACATGTCCCCAGCACAGCACATTGCCAACATTACATGTCCCCAGCACAGCACATTGCCAGCATTACATGTCCCCAGCACAGCACATTGCTATCCTCCGCCGACGATCTCGCTGCTAGGGACGCTAGGTGAATACTGGCAATAATAGCCTGGTTGCCCTCATTTAAAATGGTGCAGGCGTTATTTCCGGTTTTGCGTAATTTCCGGTTTTGCGTAATTTCCGGTTTTTTAAATAACGCGATTCTACAGCCCAGGGATGGCTATGCCTTCTGGGATTGATGACAAACATCTCCCAGAAGGCATAGCGGTCCATGGATGACGAGCTGAGGCTGCTGCGGCCGCAACAACAAATGGATAAATATATAACAGTGAGTTTTTTACAAAAATGTTTTTAATATGCCAAATCTATTTAAGGGGACAAAACTACAGGGGATGCAGCTAAGTTGTCAAAGAGGGTGGAACTCCACTTTAACACAGTACATTTACGGCAGGCGGACGGCACAGCCAGGCTGGATCACGTACGTGTACGTCTTCCAGGTTCTTACAGGTTCAGGACGTACATGAGCACACTCCCTGCTGGCCTGCGTGGTCACTGGCTACAGCGCAGTTTTCCCAGCAGGTCCCAACCAATGATTTGCATTTACAAACACACAGAACCCTGTAAGCAGAACAGCAATCTTGCTGCTTCTTGCAAGGAGAAAAAAACTGCCTACGCAAATTACAACCATTACACATGTTAGGTACACGGTTAAAGTGATTGTAAAGTCTCTTATTTTTTTTGTTAAAGAGCAAACATGTTATACTTACCTGCTCTGTGTAATGGTTTTGTACATAGCAGCCCAGATCCTCTTCTTCTCTGGTCCCACTTTGGTGCCCCTAGCCCCTCCTGTTGAGTGCCCCCAGAGCAAGCAACTTGCTATAGGGCACCCGAGCCACAGCTCCCTGTATCCATTTAGACATGGAGTCGCAGCCCACCCTGCATCTTTTCTCTCCTCATTGGCTGACTTTGACAGCAGAAGGGAGCCAATGGTTCAGCGCTGCCATCTCAGCCAAATGAGGAGGGGAGCCCCAGGCAGCTCAGACGCTCCTGCAACATCGCTGGATCTAGAAAGACCTCAGGTAAGTAATAGGGGGGGCTGCTGCACACAGAAGGCTTTTATCTTAATGTATGAATGCGTTAAGATAAAAAAATAGGATTTTTATAACAGCTTACCTGTAAAATCCTTTTCTTGGAGTACATCACGGGACACAGAGCGACATAGTCATTACTAATGGGTTATATAGTTACCGTCAGGTGCTGGCACTGGCAACTTCCAAAACCGGAAGTACCCTCCCCTATATAAGCCCCTCCCATCCGGGAGCACCTCAGTTTTGTAGCAAAGCAATAAGTGTCCCCAAAGAGGGGCGGGAGCTCTGTGTCCCGTGATGTACTCCAAGAAAAGGATTTTACAGGTAAGCTGTTATAAAAATCCTATTTTCTTTCTCGTACATCACGGGACACAGAGCGACATAGTCATTACTAATGGGATGTCCTAAAGCAATGCCAAATGAGGGGGGGGATACACCATATATAAGCTGAGCGCTATCAGACATGAGGATCTTTTGCGGCCTGCAACACACTGCGCCCAAAGGCGACATCCTCCTGACTTCTAACGTCCACCTGGTAGAACCTAGTAAACGTGTGTACCGAAGACCATGTTGCGGCCTTACAGATTTGAGCCAGGGAGGCCTGGTGATGCACTGCCCATGAAGTTCCAACTGCTCTCGTGGAGTGCGCCCTAACTTTGAACGGAGGCGGTCTACTTCTCAAGCTATAGGCTTGTATTATGACCTGTCGAATCCACTTGGCTAAAGTAGATCTTGACGCTGCCTGACCCTTTCTGGGGCCTTCCGGCAGAATAAACAAAGTATCCGTTCTGCGAATCTGAGCAGTGGCTTTTAGATAAGCTTTAACTGCTCTTACTACATCCAAAGAATGCAATAACTTTTCCTCTACCGAAGTAGGCTTGGGGAAAAAAGAAGGAAGAACCACATCTTGGTTCAAATGAAAACTCGATACCACCTTAGGAAGAAAGGCTGGATGAGGACGTAACACTACTCTGTCCTTATGGATAACCAGATATGGCTCCTTACAGGACATAGCTGCTAATTCCGATACTCTTTTAGCCGAACAAATGGCTACTAGAAAAATCAATTTCCTGGTGAGAAGCACTAAGGAAATATGCTGTAATGGTTCAAATGGTTGTTTCTGTAGAACCGACAGAACCAAGTTTAGATCCCATGGACATATGGGAATATTAACCGGAGGACTAATACGCATCACTCCTTGTATAAAGGCTTTGACTAGTGAATGCGAAGCCAAGGGCCTTTGAAAAAATATTGACAAGGCCGAAATCTGACCCTTGATAGTACTCAAGGCAAGCTTCCTATCTACAGCCCATTGTAGGAAGTCCAGAATCCTACCTATTACGTATTTACGTGGATGCCATTTCTTGGCTTCACACCAGGCGATGTACGCCTTCCAGATTCTATAGTAGATCTGCCTGGATACCGGCTTCCTGGCATTGATCATGGTAGATACCACAGCATTAGAGAGCCCTCTCTTTTTTAGAATGTGGGCTTCAATAGCCAGGCCGTCAAACCTAGGGCTGGTAAGGAAGGGTGGTATATCGGTCCCTGCGAAAGCAGGTCCGGACGATGTGGGAGGGTCCAAGGACTCCCCACAGACATTTTTACAATCTCCGCGTACCATGCTCTTCGGGGCCACGCTGGAGCCACCAGAATCACTGGTTTCTTTTCTACCCTGATTCTGCGGAGTAATCGAGCTAACAATTGTGGTGGTGGGAATGCATATATCAGCTTGAACTGATCCCAAGGGAACACTAGGGCATCCGAGCCGCACGCTAGGGGATCCCTTGCCCAAGAGACAAACCTGTCCACTTTTGTGTTGAATCTGGATGCTAGCAGATCTACATCCGGTGTTCCCCACCGCTGACATATTGTCCGGAAAACCTCGGGATGAAGGGACCATTCCCCTGGGCATAATTGTTGGCGACTTAGAAAGTCCGCCTTCCAATTCTCCACCCCTGGAATGAATACCGCAGATATGGCTGGGACATATCTTTCTGCCCATCTCAGGATGTAATTTACTTCCCTTTGGGCTGCACGACTCCTGGTGCCCCCCTGACGATTGATATATGCCACTGCTGTGGCATTGTCTGACTGAACTCTGACAGGGGACCCTTGGAGTTTGGATGTCCATGCTACTAGGGCATACCGGGCTGCTCGTATCTCTAAGAGATTGATGGGCAGGGCCTTTTCCGCATCCGACCATCTGCCCTGGAGAGACCATTGCTCCAGTACTGCTCCCCAGCTTATAAGGCTGGCATCTGTAGTGACCACCTTCCAGGAAATCGGACTGAAGGATTTCCCTCTTTCCAGATTCTGGGGAACCAACCACCAGCGGAGGCTCCTGCGAACGGAAGGGGACAAGGACATTGGTAAGTCCAGAGCCTGAACTTTTTTGTTCCAGGCTGACAGTATGGCCCTTTGCAACTTCCTTGAATGGAATTGACCGTAGGGTACTGCTTCGAATGATGCCACCATTTTTCCCAGCAGCCTCATGCACAGGCGTATGGATGGCTGTCTTTTTGAACCCACTAAGTGGATCAAATCTCTCAAAGACGACCCCTTTTCTTGAGGCAAGAAAATCTTTCTCTGGTCTGAATCCAGCCTTAGCCCCAAGTATTCCAGACTTTTGACTGGTTTTAGGGCTGACTTGTCTCGGTTGATAATCCAACCGTGATATTCCAGATACTTGATTGTCTCGTGAACAACCACTTCTAGTTTTTCCACTGAGTGGTCTATCAGCAACAAGTCGTCTAGATATGCCATTATCGTTACACCTCGTGTTCTTAGATTGGCCAATAATGGGGCCAGAATTTTTGTGAACACTCTTGGTGCTGTGGCCAGACCGAAGGGTAAGGCTCTGAACTGAAAATGGCGCCCTTCTACCGCAAAGCGTAGAAATTTTTGGTGGGCTGGAAAGATGGGGATGTGCAAATAAGCATCTTTGATGTCGATCGAGGCTAACCATTCCTCCCCTTGTAGGGCAGTGGCTACCGATCGGATCGACTCCATCCGGAAAGTCCTGATATGTAGGAATTTGTTTAGCCCTTTTAGATTTAATATGGGCCTCACGTCCCCGTTTGGCTTCGGAACTGTAAAGAGGTTTGAGTAAAACCCGAACCCCCATTCTTCCAGGGGAACCTCTATAATTACTGCTTGAAGCAATAATTGTTCCAGTGCCAACAGGAGGGATCCTCTCTTCTGGGGATCCCTTGGCACGTTTGACCTTATAAAGCGGGAAGGAGGGGAGTTTTTTAACTCCAATTTGTATCCCAGATTTACTGCGGAGAGCACCCATCTGTCTCGGATCGTGTCCCGCCAGGTTTCTGTGAACAACTGAAGTCTTCCACCCACCCGATTGGGTGGGGGCAACCCTTCATGCATTTGACTTTGGGGGAGGTTTTGTACCTCTCCTGCTCCAGGGCTTCTTGTTACCCTGCAACTGTCCCTGATTTTTACCTCCGGGATTTGACCGGGGAGGCCGTCGGAACTGTTTCACAGCCGATGTCCTAGGGACTGGAGAAGCCGGCCTCTTAAAGGAGGGACCTCTAACTCTATTTTTAACCGGCAAAAGTGTACTTTTACCGCTGGAAATTCTCTGGATATACTTGTCCAGGTCTTCCCCGAATAAGCGCTCCCCATGAAATGGGAAGCTGACCAGCAATTTTTTACAGGGAGCTTCAGCAGACCAGTTTTTGAGCCATAGAAGCCTGCGCATATGTACTACAGACAGCGTAAGGCGGGAGGCCTGATGGATTGAATCCTTTATAGCGTCCACCGCAAAGCATAAGGCTCTAGGTAGATCAGCTAGGGCAAGAGCCTGCTGATCCGGCAAGTCTCTTAAGACCTGTTTCAACTGATCCTTCACTGCTTGGCAGACCCCTATAGCTGCCACTGCTGGTTGTGTCACCAATCCTGCTGTAGAAAAAGCAGATTTTAATAAGGACTCCAATTTTTTATCTATTGGGTCCTTGAACATTTGGACATTTTCCACCGGACATGTCAGTGATTTATTCACACAAGAGATGGCTGCGTCCACTGTAGGGACCCTCCATTTTCTGATGAACTTATCCTCCATGGGATAGACCACCGGAAATCTCTTGGGGGGAGTAAATATTTTGTCAGGATGCTCCCAATCCTGGTAAATGAGCCCCTCCAGTAAAGGATGGATCGGAAAGGAACAAACAGTCTGGGGAGCTTTTAGCGACCCCAACGAGGAGACAGAAGTGGAGGATGGCTCCGCAAGTGGCATTTTAAATGCTGATCGGACCATATTAGTCAGGGACTGAACCCATAACCTCTCAGCATGTGATGCTGAGAACGGCTCTTCCACTGTTGATTCCTCTACAACCGAATCAACCTCATCCTGATCCCCCTCAGGTAGGTCGACCTCTGTATGGGACTGTTGCTCTGTTAACAGGCACTCTGAGGGAGGAGACGGAGATCGAGCGCTTTTCTCCTGTGACAGGGAAGCAGCGATTAATGCTGACAATCTCTCTTCCAGTCCTCCCAGAGCTGAGGAAAAAACCTCCTCTGTTACATACACAGGAGCAGGTGAACTGAGGACAGCCACAGTACCAGGTACTCCTGGGGGTGCCCTACGGTCACTAACCTCTGATTCTTCAGGGGAGACTGGTGCAGCCAAAGCATGCCCAAGATCCTCAGAGCCCGATGGAGACCCCCTATTCCTCCTGGAATTTCTAGTCCCGGAGTTTTTAGACGGCATATTCCTAAGCCACAAAGCTGAGGTATTCCAGCCGAAATACACCAGTTACTGATAATAGTCTAGCATAAATGCTGCTATAATAAACAGTTGGTGTCTACTAATGTGCCTTTCTAGGGGATGCCTGTATCAACCGCTTGCTGTATGCCTTTAAATGTTGCCAGCTCTGTCTCTGTACTTCATAGCCAGCTTACTACAATATTGTGGCTTTTTAAAACCTGCTGGGACGCCCGCACATGCGCAGAAGCGCTGCGGCGCGCACAGAGCGTCATCCCCCAGGCTCCGCCCCCTTTCCCGGCTCACCTCTATATATAGAGGCGTGTGCACGCGCACGCGCGCGGCCACGTGCGCCCTCGGCGCTAATTTCAAACATGGAAACCAGGGACAGGAGCCAGGGCCCCTCTTTGCCGCAGGCCGGGGGATGGACGAGCACTGCAACCTGGCAGAGGAAGCAGTTTCCTATAGGAGAACTCACCAACTGCCTGGACTTTGCTCTCTGAGAAGAAACTAGTCCACATGACAAGAAAACATTCCACAGCGGCCTCTAGTGGACAAACACAGGTACCGCAGTCTAATATACTAAATATATATAAAAAAACATTTTTTTTTTTTTTCTTGACCACCATTAAAAATTATTACTTTTTTTAGTAGTTACAGGCATGCACAGAATCTTGCGGGAATACCATTAGGTAACAGACAGAAAGACAAATTAGGCTTGGGGGTCCCCCAATAGAACCAAGTTCCTGGGGGCCCCCACTTACCTGTTCCTCGCCGCAGGACTTTGTTTGGTCCACAAAAGCCCAAACTTCACCTATCACGGCAGGCATTGTAATCAAACCTTCAGGGACCGGGTTCCCAAGGATTCCACTCCCCTGGACCTGTATAGCACCCTGCACAGAAAACATCTTGGTCGTGGGTATGACCAGAGCTCTGGATCCCAGGGTCCAGCTCTCCTAAGAGAAGCATTACAGGCAGAACCTTGCTCTTCTCTTTGCAAGGCCCGGGTACCGACCGTTTAGCTATGAAGCTTTTTTGGTTGGATCCGGAATAGCTTACTGAGGCCCAAAAGAACCTGTACGCAAGCTCAGTGAAAAACACATGTTTCTTCTTGGCCAACACCTTAGACACTGGCAAAAAACTGAGGTGCTCCCGGATGGGAGGGGCTTATATAGGGGAGGGTACTTCCGGTTTTGGAAGTTGCCAGTGCCAGCACCTGACGGTAACTATATAACCCATTAGTAATGACTATGTCGCTCTGTGTCCCGTGATGTACGAGAAAGAAAAATCTGCCTTTACAACCACTTTAACCCCTTGATTGCCTTTAGAGGTTTACCCCATCCCAGTCAGTGTCATTAGTACAGTACTATATCTGATCACTGTATTGGTGTCACTAGCGATATCAGTGTCAGTTATTCAGTTAGTGTACCTCCAAGTGAGGGTCTGTTAGTGCCAGATTTCTCACCACACTATCTCAGCCCCACTATAAGTCGCTGATCATCGCCATTACAGTATAGCATCTATAGCTGCGCAAATTCCACTATATATGCCATAGTTTGTAGATGCTATAACTTTCACACAAACCAATAAATAAGCACTTATTGGGATTTTTATTTATTTTTTTCTACCAAAGACATGTAACAGAATACATTTTGACCCAACTTTCTGAAGAGATTTGATTTTGTGATTTTTTTTTTTAATTATTATTATTGAATGTTTTATAAACAGAAAGTAGAAAATATCTGGGTTATATCAAAACTGTCGATCTTTTTTTATTAATAGAATATGAATTAAAAAAACCCAGTGGTGAGCAAATACCACCAAAAGAAATCTTTCTGTGAAAAAAAAAGGACATAAAAATTTAATTTGCGTACAGTGTTGCACGTCCACACAATTGCCAGTTAACCACTTAAGCCCCGGACCAATACGAAGCGTAAAGACCAGAGGTGTTTTTACAATTTGCCACTGCGCTGCTTTAACTGGTAATTGTGCAGACATGCAATGTTGTACCCAAACAAAATTTGCGTCCTTTTCTTCCCACAAATAGAGCTTTCTTTTAATGGTATTTGATTGCCTCTGCGATTATTTTTTTGCGACAAATGGAAAAAGACTGAAAATTTTGAAAAAAAAATGATATTTTTCTACTTTTTGTTATAAGAAAAATCGAATAAACTCAATTTTAGTCATACATTTATGCCAAAATGTATTCAGCCATGTCTTTAGTAAAAAAAATGTCAATAAGCGTATATTTATTGGTTTGCGCAAAAGTTAGAGTCTACAAAACTAGGGTACATTTTCTGGAATTTACACAGCTTTTAATTTATGACTGCCTATCTAATTTCTTGAGGTGCTAAAATGGCAGGGCAGTACAACCCCCCCAAATGACCCCATTTTGGAAAGTAGACACCCCAAGGAAATTGCTGGAAGGCATGTTGAGCCCATTGAATATTTTTTTTTTTTTTTTGTCCCAAGTGATTGAATAATGACAAAAAAAAACGTTTTTTAAAAAGTTGTCACTAAATGATATATTGCTCACACATGCCATGGTTATATGTGGAATTGCACCCCAAAATACATTCTGCTGCTTCTCCTGAGTACGGGGATACCACATGTGTGGGACTTTTTGGGAGCCTAGCCGCGTACGGGACCCCGAAAACCAAGCACCGCCTTCAGGATTTCTAAGGGCACAAATTTTTGATTTCACTCCTCACTACCTATCACAGTTTTGAAGGCCATAAAATGCCAAAATAGCACAAACCCCCCCAAATGACCCCGTTTTGGAAAGTAGACACCCCAAGCTATTAGCTGAAAGGCATGGTGAGTATTTTACAGCTCTCATTTGTTTTTGAAAATGAAAAAAAAAAAAATTTTTTTTTTTTCAATTTTCAAAACTTTGTGACAAAAAGTGAGATCTGCAAAATACTCATCATACCTCTCAGCAAATAGCTTGGGGTGTCTACTTTCCAAAATTGGGTCATTTGGGGGGGGTTTAGTGCCATCTGGGCATTCCAAGGCCTCCGAAACTGTGATAGGCAGTGAGGAGTGAAATCAAAAATTTACACCCTTAGAAATCCTGAAGGCGGTGCTTGATTTTTGGGGTTCCGTACGCAGCTAGGCTCCCAAAAAGTCTCACACATGTGGTATCCCCGTACTCAGGAGAAGCAACAGAATGTATTTTGGGGTGTAATTCCACATATGCCCATGGCATGTTTGAGCAATATATCATTTAGTGACAACTTAGTGCAAAAAAAATAATAATTTATTTTTCCCGCAACTTGTGTCAAAATATAAAATATTCCATGGACTCGACATGCCTCTCAGCAAATAGCTTGGGGTGTCTACTTTCCAAAATGGGGTCATTTGGGGGGGGGGGGTTTTGAACTGTCCTGGCATTTTATGCACAACATTAGGAAGCTTATGTTACACATCATCCACTCTTCTAACCACTTGAAGACAAAGCCCTTTCTGACACTTTTTGTTTACACAAAAACATATTTTTTTGCAAAAAAATTACATTGAACCCCAAAACATTATATATTTTTTTAAAGCAAAGGCCCTACAGATTAAAATGGTGGGTGTTGCATTTTTTCCCTCCACACAGTATTTGCGCAGCCATTTTTGAAATGCATTTTTTTGGGAAAAAATACACTTTTTTAAATTTTAATCATCTTAGGCTGAGTACATGGATACCAAACACGACATGCTTTAAAATTTCGCACAAACGCGCAGTGGCGACAAACTACATACATTTTTAAAAGCCTTTACAGGTTACCACATTAGATTTACAGAGGAGGTCTACTGCTAAAATTACTGCCCTCGATCTGACCTTCGCGGTGATACCTCACATGCATGGTGCAATTGCTGTTTACATATGACGCCAGACCGACGCTTGCGTTCGCCATTGGGCAAGAGCAGGGCAGGACAGGGGTGCTTTTTTTTTTGTTCCTTCCATTTTTTTATATAATTTTTATTGTTATCTCAGGGAATGTAAATATCCCCAATGATAGCAATAGGTAGTGACAGGTACTTTTTTTAGAAAAAACTGGGGTCTATTAGACCCTAGATCTTTCCTCTGCCCTCAAAGCATCTGACCACTCCAAGATCGGTGTGATAAAATGCTTTTTATATCCGGGGGGGGGGGACAGAGGCTAATTAGCCGATAGGATTGCTTTTACATGAAAGCCGGCCGCTGGCTGAAAAGAATGATACCAAGATGATACCTAAACCCGCAGGCATCATTCTGGTATAACCATTCAAGGTCCAGCAACATGCCAGTACGTTGCTGGTCCTTGTTGGACATGTATTGTAATCTTTTTTTTCATGCGGCCTGTTGGCTTAACGAAAAAAAGAGATTGATCGGTGGGTATGCCCACCATTAGAATACCTCCCTTCATTCACCCACTTCTAATGATGGGCATACATGCACCATTTATATATGCCGAAGCATGGGGGCATCCTCCCGCAAAAGTTATGCCGCGTACACGCAGTCTGACTTTTCCACGGGCAAGCCTCCGTCAGAATTTCGACCGTATGTACGCGGCATTAGGAGAAAAATCGCTCCTCCGCCCCTGCTGTCCCCATGCTTCGGCATACATGCTCTTTTTTTTAACTGTGGTGGTGAAATCACCTCCTACAGCACTGGAGTGCAGTTATGTGTGTTGTGTTTTGTAAGTGACAGTGATCGATCGATCGAACGATACTGCACTTGGGTGGCCTGGGCTGGACGGAGGGGCAAAACGCAGGTGCTAGCAGGTATCTGGGCTGATCTCGCTAGCTAACACTGCGTTTTTGGAAACCCTAAACTGCTGGGGACGATAGTATAGATCTGATCAGATCAGATATTGATCTGTTCAGATACTATACCACTAAGGGATGTGTATGCTTTGCGCGTGGGTATTAGCGCTACTGGCACTAACCTGACGCTGCCTGGGGTGACGCAGACCCTAACTGACGCTAAAACCTAATTGATATCACCCGCCGGGCAATCAGGGGGTTAAACCTTTATTGGGTTATATACGGCAAGTGCCCTGACACTATAAAAAGCAAACTAACCAGCGTCGCCCGTAACACTTATACGGTGATCACTGGTGAAAGGGTTAACTAGGGGCAATTAGGGGGTTAAAACCTTTATTACGTAATATATGGGGGTACCTGACGCTGTATAAAAACCTGACGGGGAACATAAACAACAAAATAACCAACTGGCTAACCAGCGTCACCTATACGGTGATCACTGGTGAAATGGTTAAATCTAGGGGAAATCAGGGGGTTAAAACCTTTATTAGGTTTTATATGGGGGTACCTGATGCTATAAAAACCTGGCGGCGAACCTAAAAAAATAACTGGCTACCTAGCGGCACCAGCATAACTAATACAGCGATCAGAAAAATTATCGCTTAGTATCACTGGTGATAGGGGTTACCTGGGGGGGCGATCAAGGGGTTAAACATTTATTAGATAATATATGGGGGTACCTGATGCTATAAAAACCTGGCGGCGAACCTAAAAAAATAACTGGCTACCTAGCGGCACCACTGACACTAATACAGCGATCAGAAAAACGATTGCTTAGCGTCAGTGGAGATAGGGGGTGAAAGGGTTACCTTGGGGGTGATCAAGGGGTTAAACCTTTATTAGGGGGGGTTAGGGGGCTACCCTGTACCTAAAGGGAACAAACACTAACTGCCCTGACACTTTTACTATCACAAATGTCACTGATTGCAGTGATCAGTAAATAAATGATCACTGCAATCGGTGACACTGAATGGGGGCTGGGGGGTGAAATATGTGCCTATGTGTACCTACGTGTCAGTGGGCTGTTGGTGCACTAACCTGATGTCTTCTCTCCTCGGCGCTCAGGACGAATAGAGCGCCGCATGGAGAGATGCCATCACTTCCCCTGCCTGTGTTTACATTACACAGGCAGGGGAAGCATCTCATTCGTCAGGAGCGATCGCGAGGGGGTGGCCAGAAACCAATGGCCGCCCCCTCATCACGGATTGCTCCCGAACCGATACCGACCACCGCATGTACTGGAGGGGGGTCCGATCGGACCCCCTACCCATACGAAGGCAGGCACGTACAGCTACGCGATTGTGCCTGTCCGTGCCATTTTGCCGACGTATATGTACATGGGGCAGTCGTTAAGTGGTTAAAGAAGCACAGTGCTGAAATGCAAAAAATTTCATGGTCATGAAAGGGATAAAACCTTCTGGAAGTCAAGTGGTTAACCAATGTGGATTGCTCGTTTGGAGTTTACAAGTTCTGCTATGGATTGTCAACTGTGAGTAGTGACATTTAAAACCGGAGACGGTTTCTCTCAAGCACCGCTTTTATTATATATGCACATGTACGTTTGGACTAGGATCCAAAGACGCCAAAGCTGATTCCTATTTAGAAGCCAACTCGGGGACATTAAGGGATTGCTGCTCGTTTCAACATGTGCCCAAATAAACATTTCTGGGACTCTTAGCTGTAACTTTCATTAAAAGAAAGTATGGGTTTGGGGGCTTCCCCCATCATACTTACCTAGGTGGATGCAGCATCTGTCCCCCGGCGCCTCTACACTGAGAACTGAGCGATCGGACACTGCCAATAGTTTGGTTCCCAGAGCAGAGAACTGCTGTCAATCAGCATCTCTCTGCTCCTCCATGCTCACTGGATCGCTGAGCTGTGGAGGGGAGCGGCCTTCTCAGGCTCTCAGCAGCTCGCTGGGAGGCTGAGACGGGTGTCATCCAGCCAGACTTCCATTGTCGCGATGACCCGATGCCTGGACTGATTTCTGTGACATCAGCAGAGTCAGCGGAGTCCACTCTCTGCTGAAAAACGGGTCACAGGAGTGCAAAATGAATTGCACTCCTGTGACCCATAGGAGAAGTACAGCTAAACAAGCTCAGGCTGGACTTATCCTTTAAGCAATTGCTGAGAATTACATACAAGTATTTATCATTATACAGTATATACACACACCATCTTTAAAAAATAGCCAACACAAAGACAGTGGCTGTGCATTCTAAATTGAAAGGTGCTCCTGGCTTTATTGGGCAATATCCAGTAGCTCTGTATGTGAAATTTTGGCATCCAATATTTAATTTCCAGATACAACACCTTTGTGGAATTGTGTTTTGTTTTTTTTGTTACTAAAGAATCCCTTTCTCTTTATTCACTGAAGGACACAGCCCAATACCTGAATCTTGACCATAGGGTTATAGCAGTATAGACCGAAGACAAAAAACTGATTTTATTAATTGAAAGACACAGCCTGGTAATTGAATCGTTATCACATGGATGCCCCAAAGCAGTGACCATTGAGGGACAGAAGAACCAGAAAAAAAATTAACTCCTAAAGTAACAAGAAACTAAATAAACTGATGCTTGAAAAACCTCACGACCAAAACACATACTGTATCTAAAGATGCAGTGAAATCAACCTTGTAGAACTTGGTGAAGGCTTGGATGGCGTTCTTGCAGACCTGAGATGCAGTCGCCCGATGATGAAAAGCTCAGGAAGAGTCAATTGTGCTAGTGGAATGGGCGGCAACAGGAAAAGGAGGAGCCTGGTGTTTTATGTAGTAATCTGAACAACAGTTTAATCCATCTTGAGACAGTAGTTGAGGAAGCCGCAAACCTTTTACGGATCCTTAGTGGCTACAAAAAAGAATCAGTATTGCGAAATGAGGCTGTAGCAGAAAGGTAGTAAGGCCATAGCAAAGCCCAAACATCCAGAGTATAAAGCACAACAAAGGCAGAGTGAAGGTACGCCAATTTCCTCAGTAAGGTGAAAAACAGACAACACCTAGGAAAGAGATCCATGCACAAAAAACCACCTCATCCTCGTTGAACCTGAAGGAAGACCTCTGGATGCAAAGAGCACTCACCTTGGTTTAGACTGACGATTTAATTAGTCTGCCTGCCAGTTTTCCACTTGCGGAATGTAAACCATGGAGAGGGCTGGGATATAAAGCTCCGCCCGACAAATAATGTGGTAGACTTCCAGCAGTGCTGCAGAACTCGTTCTTCTGCACTGGTGACAAATATACAGGACTGGGCCCTCACAGGATAACCCCGAAGGAGATCAGTACAATGTGACAGACATATCCTTATTGTAATGGTTCCAGGACATTAATAGGCAACTGAGATTTCTCCAGTGACCAGGGGCTCTAAGGTCAACAGCTGAGCCACCATGCCTTCCCAGTCAACCAGGCTGGCCTCTGTTGCGACAAATTTCCAACACAGTGACAGCTGCTCCAACAAACACAGACAGGATGCCATTTTGGGATTCAGTAAACCCCTATCCCCCACTGCCCTCTCCTAGGCGCACTGCAGAGTGTAGATGAGTAATTTCATTAGCTGGTACCAAACTGCACACAAAGATGGCCACCGGTGATGCAACGGTAGTCTCTGGGACACAAATCGCTGCAGCAGTAGCAAAAGAGCTCATGGTTGCAGCCAGGCTCACAACCCCCAAGTCATAGCCCCATACAGTACATACATATATTTAACGGTTACATTTCAGATGGCTGGGTATCAAATCTGCAAATATATAGCATTTACAGTACCCACAATGTTTATGAAGAAACATACTTTAAAGTGGAAGTTAACGCCAACATAAAATCTCTACATCTACTGGCATCAACAATCTAAGACGAACCCATCTAGCTCCATAAAGAAATAATTGTTACACATACCTTTTCTGAAGCAGCTCTGGTTCGGTCTCCAGTGGCGGAAGCTCTGCAGAAGAGACAGCCGACAACAGCTGGGAAATGCCTGGGAAGTGACTTTGCCCATAGAGTTACTATGGGGCTTCCATTGTTGGCTACCTCCACAGAGCTTTTGCCACTGCAGCTCAGTGTGGGACTGGACCGGCGTGGCTTCAAAAAAGGTATGAATTAGAGGTCGACCGATATATCGGCCGATTTTGGCACTTTTTAATTAATTGGCATCGGCCGATTGTGCTGAAAAAAAAGCGGATTTAAAAAAGTTCAGCGTGACTTGCAAATAACTTCTTTCATAGGAGTCCATGCAAGTTGCCTGAAGTTTCCCGTGGAGCGACTTGTCTCTGGGCAGCCTGCCAAGTGTGAGAAAAGAATACAATGTTTCTACTTATCAATGAACTGAACTCCGTGTGTAGAATTTCTCAGTTTAACCATTTAAAGAAATCTTTTCTGACACTTGTTGCTTACAAGTAAAAATCTTGCATTTTCTGCTAGAAAATCACTTAGAACCACCAAACATTATATATTTTTTTTTTTTAGCAGAGACCCTAGGGCAGGGATATGCAATTAGCGGACCTCCAGCTGTTGCAGAACTACCAGTCCCATGAGGCATAGCAAGACTCTGACAGCCACAAGCATGACACCCAGAGGCAAAGGCATAATGGGACTTGTAGTTTTGCAACAGCTGGAGGTCCGCTAATTGCATATCCCTGCCCTAGGGAATAAAATAGTGGTTGTTGCAAATATTTTATGGTCACACGGTATTTGCGCAGTGGTCTTTCAAACGCAATTTTTGGGGAAAAAATCCACTTTCATTTTAAATAAAACAAAACTAAACAGTAAAGTTAGCCCGTTTTTTTTTTTTTTTTTTTCCGTCAAAGTTTTGATTACCTGTTTTTGTGCCTGCTTCCTGATTCCCTTACAGAAGATGGCGGCGGCAGCACCCGAGAGCCGAGGGAGAGATCGGCTTCGGGTGCCGACATCATGGGCGCCCAGGACAAGTAAGTGTCCATATATTAAAAGTCAGCAGCTGCAGTATTTGTAGCTGCTGACTTAATATTTTTTTTTCGGCGGAATTCCGCTGCTTTCACACTGGAGCGGGCAGGCGTTGACGGTAAAACGCAGCTAGTTTTAGCGGCGCTTTACCATCATTTTAGCGGCGCTATTCGGCTGCTAGTGGGGTGCTTATAACCCAGCTAGTGGCCGATGAAGAGGTTAAATGCACCCGTGTAACACGGCTGCAGAAGCGCTTTGCAGGCGCTTCGGTAGCAGTGCCCATTCATTTCAATGGGAAGGAGTGGTGGAGGGGTGGTATACATCGCTTCAAAGATGCTGCTTGAAGGACTTTTTTTAAAGTCCTGTCAGCGCACCGCCTCAGTGTGAAAGCACTCAGGCTTTCACACGGAGACTGCAGGGGAGCTGTTTTGCAGCCACTTTTACAGGTGCTATTTTTAGCCCAAAAGTGCCTGAAAAACACCCAAGTGTGAAAGGGGTCCAACTGTTTTTGTTTTTTTTTCCCCCCTTCATCTCATAAAATCTTACAAAAAAAAAAAAATCGGCCTAACATATCGGCCCAAAAAATAAAATCGGCATCATATATCGGCCATCGGCTGCGACGATTTCTATATATCGGCATCGGCCAGAGAAAAACCCATATTGGTCGAACTCTAGTATGAATAGAGATTTCTTCTTTACAGGGCTAGATGGGTTAGTCTTAGATTGTGGATGCCAGTAGATTTACAGATTTTAGTATTAGGATGAACTTCTACTTTAACAGTACCATGCTCATTAAAAAATAAAATAGTTTTTATTGGCATCAATTAAAAGCATTACATATGCAACCAGTTAATCATAAAAAATCCACATATTACATATCATAGCATTCAAACCCATATGTTATACCCCTAATCCAACTTGGCAGCTACAAATTGTATTCTTTTCACTTTGTTACATAAAACACACACGCAATGTATGTTTGTATGTATGTATGAGGAATGATAGGGGGCGCTAAAAAAGGGTGATAAAACTAAACCAAAAAGAACCTGCAGTGGTGACACTGGATGATAGCTCCTTGGTTAACAACCTAGTATACATAAGCAACCTTTACAATAAATCATGTGCACATGTGAAATAAAAGTAAATATAAAAATGCTCATTCAATTAAGTGAAAATAATATAAACAGTAAGTCCCAATCGTGGATGGATCCAAATGTGATACTCAGAGTCTATAAGAAATCAAACAACCAATTCCGTGCTACTGTGATTTATCTTTAAAGGGGTTGTAAAGGTTCGTTTTTTATTTTCTAAATAGGTTCCTTTAAGCTAGTGCATTGTTGGTTCACTTACCTTTTCCTTAGATTTCCCTTCTAAATATTTGTTTTCTTTGTCTGAATTTCTCACTTCCTGTTCCTCCTCAGTAAGCTGTTCAGTAAGCTGTTCTGGCTGACTAAACACCGCTCGGATGATGGTGTGAAGTTTAGTGAGGAGAAACAGGAAGTGAGAAATTCAGACAAAGAAAAAAAAAACATTTAGAAGGTAAATCAAAAGGAAAAGGTAAGTGAACCAACAATGCACTAGCTTAAAGGAACCTATTTAGAAGATAAAAACGAACCTTTACAACCCCTTTAAATAACGAATGACGTGATCCTTCACCAAACTGTGATATGACACCCAAAGTGACTGGCTATGAAGTCTGCTTAGCAGAAAACATTGACCTCTTTACCCAAAAAGAAAGTCAATGAGGAGGAAGGTGTACTATATCTCCAGCTACAGTCTATGTGAGCAGGCACAATCCTGCACAAGCACTGTTCGACTTTCTTTTTGGGTAAAGAGGTCAATGTTTTCTGGTAAGCAGACTACATATCCAGTCACTTTGGGTGTCATATCACAGTTTGGTGAAGGATCACGTCATTAGTTATTTCAAGATAAAACACAGCAGCACGGATTTGGTTGTTTGATTTCTTATGGACTCTGAGTATCACATTTGGATCCATCCACGATTGGGACTTACGGACTTACGATTGGGATATAGATATAGATATAGATAGATAGATATATATACACACACACACACACACACACTTCTCTTATATGCAAGGAGCAAAATGTTCCTGTACAAAAACTGACTGTTCGGTGGAATAATATTTCTCTACAAGGATACCAAAGAGTCTCACAACGTGGAGGTGCAGGGTAACAAGAAACCAGAATCATTTGTGCAAGGAAATGGGACTTTAACCACTTGTCCACCGCCAATTGACGGCGGGCGGAGGATACTCTCGTTCTGGGAGGACGTCATATGACGTCCTCCCTTTAAAACGAGCTAGAAGGCGCGCGCTCGCCGCCAGCGGCGCGCGCGCCCGCCGCGCGTGCCCAGCGGCCGTGATTGCCGCCGGGCACCCGCGATTGCCTGGGAAACGAGCAGGAAAGTGGGTCTCTGTGTGTAAACACAGAGATCCACATCCTGTGAGGGAGAGGGGACCGATGCTGTGTCCCTTGTACATAGGGACAACCATCGGTCACCTCCCCCAGTCAGTCCCCTCCCCCCACAGTAAAAACACATTGAGGGAACATATTAAACCCCTTCCCGCCCCCTAGTGGTTAACCCCTTCCCTGCCAATCACATTTATACAGTAATCAATGCATTTTTATAGCAGGGATCGCTGTATAAACGTGAATGGTCCCAAAAATGTGTCAAAAGTTTCCGATGTGTCCGCCGCAATATCGCAGTCACAATAAAAAAATCGCAGATCGCCGCTATTACTAATAAAAAAATAAAAAAATAAAAATGCTATAAATCTATCCCCTATTTTGTACACGCTATAACTTTTGCGCAAACCAATCAATACGCGCTTATTGCGATTTTTTTTTTTACCAAAAATATGTAGAAGAATACGTATCGGCCTAAACTGAGGAAAATTTTATTTAAAAAAAAAAAATGGGCATTTATTATAGCAAAAAGTAAAAAATAGTGTTTTTTTTTCAAACTGGACGCGATTCTTTTGTTTATAGCGCAAAATATAAAAACCGCAGAGGTGATCAAATACCACCAAAAGAAAGCTCTATTTGTGGGAAAAAAAGGACACATTTTGTTTGGGAGTCACATCGCACGACCGCGCAATTGTCATTCAAAGTGTGACAGCGCTGAAAGCTGAAAAATGGCTTGGGCAGGAAGGGGGTTTTCGTGCACAGTAGGGAGGTGGTTAAAGGTACCAAAAAGAACATATACAAAATAATCTTATAGATAAAAATATATAATTTTTTTTTTTTAAATATATGGAAAATAAAGCATGTCACTTTAAAGATCATATACAACTACTTCATACTCTACATGTTTCGCTCAAAGAGCTTCTTCAGGAGTTTTTTCAAAGTGTTGCATGAAGTTTGTGTTAAATTTAATTTTAAGTGCTAAAAAAAAACTCCTGGATTGAATGACGCAGTCAGTTATAAACCATTTTTATAACCAAAATTGATATCTTGAAACGAAGTCTGTTTTCTTTTCAACTACAAGGGAACTATGTTTGTCATAATTGTCACCCACTGGACAAATACCCAATTTGAGATCTGCCTCTCATCAGTATACTTTATACAGGAAATGTCATGCTGCAGACGATTTTTCTATCATCTCTATGTACATTTGAACTTTTAATGCATGCCATGCCCTTTATAATTCATAATCATAAAAATTAATGCATATATGATTTATTGATAATTTAACCATAAACCGGCCATTTGAATGTTGAGGATTGCCACTCATATGGACGCCCCGGGCACCTCCAGCACTCGCTGTCTAACCAATCACGATCTGCAATTAAGGAGCCCAGAAGCGCCAAAGTGCAGCCCCATTACTTTGTTTTCTTTCCCCCACCTTCTTCCTTCTTTGTGTGGGACTGGGGAAAAAACCCCTGCCAAGCTAATGCAGGGAATCTCACGTCCAGTATGCAAAGGGACTTGGCGATTTTTCGCCAGGTCTTTTTCTGCATTCAATAGACAGCGAGGACTTGCCAAAATGGCGATTCTGCCCTCACGCACCTGCACGTGAGATCACTCCCGCCACCGAAGTTGCGGACATGCGCAATGGCGCCGCAAATGCGTACACATCCCGCTGGTGACATCAGACGCCAGCGGGACGGAGTGAGCTTTAAATGGTGGCCTGCCATCACCACAATGGAAGGTAATAGTACAGCGCTACATATAGGCCAGTAAAAACTGGACTGTAACTCAAATGTGACCATAGATGGAAACACACAAAAAAGTGAGAAGGGGCAGGCTGAACGCCCTACCCAATATATATAAAATGTCCACAATGATAAACAAAAACAAAAAAATTAAGAGTGTCCAAAACAGTGGGTAAATAACAAGGAATGGATGTAAAACTTCTGGCACAATTCTTCACGTGGATGGTGACATTCATGTGTGCTTACCAGAAACGTTGGACCCGAATGTCATACGACAGCGGATCAATCGAGCTTGAGAGTATCTCCAACGGCTGCTCCACAGGAACATCCCCGGATCTCTGATGGAGGTAGAGGTATACCGGCTAGACGATCGGATGTCTTCAATCCTGGGTGTAACTGATGGATGCAGTACTTCTCGGGTTTCCAATACCCACAAGGCTGGAGATTCCACCAGAAGACTGGCACTCTGGATCCCGGTATTCAACCGGACGATGGAATACGATCAAACTTAAATGGAAAATACCCCGACAAGGGTATTGTAGAAGGACCAACTGGAGAAAACTGAAAAAACTTTTCCTCACCGATTTCATGCAAAGAGAAGAAAAAAATAGGGGGCTCCAATGGTGTAGGTCAAAAAAAAATTGGGTTTTTAATCAGAAAAACACCAACATACAAAGATAAAAAGTGATCACAGTTCATATATTAAAAGACAACATGGGAAGCAAAATGCATATGCATATGCATTTTGCTTCCCATGTTGTCTTTTAATATATGAACTGTGATCACTTTTTATCTTTGTATGTTGGTGTTTTTCTGATTAAAAACCCAATTTTTTTTTGACCTACACCATTGGAGCCCCCTATTTTTTTCTTCTCTTTGCATGAAATCAGTGAGGAAAAGTTTTTTCAGTTTTCTCCAGTTGGTCCTTCTACAATACCCTTGTCGGGGTATTTTCCATTTAAGTTTGATCGTATTCCATCGTCCGGTTGAATACCGGGATCCAGAGTGCCAGTCTTCTGGTGGAATCTCCAGCCTTGGGGGTATTGGAAACCCGAGAAGTACTGCATCCATCAGTTACACCCAGGATTGAAGACATCCGATCGTCTAGCCGGTATACCTCTACCTCCATCAGAGATCCGGGGATGTTCCTGTGGAGCAGCCGTTGGAGATACTCTCAAGCTCGATTGATCCGCTGTCGTATGACATTCGGGTCCAACGTTTCTGGTAAGCACACATGAATGTCACCATCCACGTGAAGAATTGTGCCAGAAGTTTTACATCCATTCCTTGTTATTTACCCACTGTTTTGGACACTCTTAATTTTTTTGTTTTTGTTTATCATTGTGGACATTTTATATATATTGGGTAGGGCGTTCAGCCTGCCCCTTCTCACTTTTTTGTGTGTTTCCATCTATGGTCACATTTGAGTTACAGTCCAGTTTTTACTGGCCTATATGTAGCGCTGTACTATTACCTTCCATTTTGTTTGAATTTGTCACATTCCAGCACAGCTGCTTCACCTCCCTCTATAGAGTTGTTATTTATGTGTTTTTTGGGTAGCGCATTTATTTCTTTTTATCACTGCCATCACCACAGACTAACAGGGGATTGAACCCAGAGGGAGACTATAGTATGTCCCCTCTCGAAATCCCTCGCCTGCCGCAATAATCCATCTGGGAATGTGTAAGTATATTCTGCTTTACTAAAACAATTCCTTGACGTGTATGATGGAGGAACTTTTTATATTGGCGATCATTGGCCTCCTGCTCCCTGTGAGCAAGGGTTCTGGTCTTGGGTCACTACAGGGAAGCTTTGGTATCAGGCTCCATGTGTTCCGAAGTACCTACCGATGTGCCGGTTGCCAGGTGAGGAGATTCCTTTAGACATTCATGTCTTTTGTACAAAAAATGGAGCGTCAATACATATATATTCGGTCTTAATTTAAGAAAAAATAGGATTTTTATACTCACCGTAAAATCCTTTTCTCTGAGTTCAGCCTTAATCTTGACAAAGTGGGTATTAGCCTTCCTTTAGGAGTGAGACTAGGCAGAAAGTGTTAACTTCAAAGCTGAACAGCCCAGCCCAGGGTGCGGTCCTACTGGTTTTATCCCCTCAGCCTGCACTAAGCAGATCAGTTTGTCAAAAGCAGTACCAACTTAAAAAGGAGGGGTGGGTGCTGTGTCCGTCCATGAACTCAGAGAAAAGGATTTTACAGTAAGTATAAAAATCCTATTTTCTCTTTCGTTCATGGACGGACACAGCCTTAATCTTGACAAAGTGGGACGTCCCAAAGCAGTGTCAAAAACGAGGGGTGGGAATAGCATTAAAACAACTTCACCCCAAAACAAAACAGAGCTCCTCAACGGAGGAGTTGCAACTCTATACAGCCGTCTGCATACCTTGCGGCCAAAAGAAGCATACAAAGATGCACACACCTCAACTTGTAAAGTTTAGTGAAAATGTGAACGGACGACCAGGTCGCCTCCTTACACACCTGGGAAACCGACGCTTGATGTCGGAAAGCCCAAGAGGCACCTCTTGCCCTGGTCGAATGCGCCGGGAAAGAGAGGCACCCGACCCTTTATGGCGTAAGCCTGATCATGATCTGGCGGATCCACCTCGGAACGGTGGCCGACGAGACCGCTGGGCCCTTCTTGGGACCAGCCACCGAAACAAACAGTGAGTCTGAACTCTGAAACGGAGCAGTAAAACAGACAAGTCTACTCTCAGAGCTCAGGCAACGTCCAAGGAATGCAACGTCGTCTCCTTAGGATTCGACGGATGAGGACACAAGAATGGCAGTACAAGGTCTTCCTTGAGATGGAAGGTCGAAACGACCTTAGGAAAAAAAGAAGGCTGCGGACGCAGCACCACCTTATCCTTGTGGAAGATCAGATAGGGAGCCTTGCATGACAAGGCTGCCAGCTCAGAAACCCATCTTAATTGACACAACAGCCACCAAAAGGACCACTTTGAGAAAGTGTCAACAAGGGAATCTCCCTGATGTTCTCTAACGGTAGTTTCTGAGGCACCTAGAGGCCATGCCATTGACTGTAAGAAGGGTGGCGTATGGGACCTTGCGACAGCAGGTCCTCTCGTAGCGGTAGACGCCAAGGGACGTCTGTTATACAAGCCCCACGGAGGTAGTGAAGAGCGGACCAGAGGGGCCGCATGCCGAACCCCCTGTACAAACGTTTTCACTAGAGAGAGTGAGCCACCAGGGGTCATTGAAATAAGTACAATTAAGGGGCAGATATCTGCCCTGGCTGTCCTAAGGCAAAAAATTTGGTCCGCCCGACGTTGTAAGAACAGCAGGACTCTGGAACCAAATAATAGGATTTTTATAACAGCTTACCTGTAAAATCCTTTTCTTGGAGTACATCACGGGACACAGAGCGACATAGTCATTACTAATGGGTTATATAGATACCGTCAGGTGCTGGCACTGGCAACTTCCAAAACCGGAAGTACCCTCCCCTATATAAGCCCCTCCCATCCGGGAGCACCTCAGTTTTGTAGCAAAGCAATAAGTGTCCCCAAAGAGGGGCGGGAGCTCTGTGTCCCGTGATGTACTCCAAGAAAAGGATTTTACAGGTAAGCTGTTATAAAAATCCTATTTTCTTTCTCGTACATCACGGGACACAGAGCGACATAGTCATTACTAATGGGATGTCCTAAAGCAATGCCAAATGAGGGGGGGGATACACCATATATAAGCTGAGCGCTATCAGACATGAGGATCTTTTGCGGCCTGCAACACACTGCGCCCAAAGGCGACATCCTCCTGACTTCTAACGTCCACCTGGTAGAACCTAGTAAACGTGTGAACTGAAGACCATGTTGCGACCTTACAGATTTGAGCCAGGGAGGCCTGGTGATGCACTGCCCATGAAGTTCCAACTGCTCTCGTGGAGTGCGCTCTAACTTTGAACGGAGGCGGTCTCCTTCTCAAGCCATAAGCTTGCATAATGACCTGTCGAATCCACTTGGCTAAAGTAGATTTTGACGCTGCCTGACCCTTTCTGGGGCCTTCCGGCAGAATAAACAAAGTATCCGTTCTGCGAATCTGAGCAGTGGCTTTTAGATAAGCTTTAACTGCTCTTACTACATCCAAAGAATGCAATAACTTTTCCTCTACCGAAGTAGGTTTGGGGAAAAAAGAAGGAAGAACCACATCTTGGTTCAAATGAAACCTCGATACCACCTTAGGAAGAAAGGCTGGATGAGGACGTAACACTACTCTGTCCTTATGGATAACCAGATATGGCTCCTTACAGGACATAGCTGCTAATTCCGATACTCTTTTAGCCGAACAAATTGCTACTAGAAAAATCAATTTCCTGGTGAGAAGCACCAAGGAAATATGCTGTAATGGTTCAAATGGTTGTTTCTGTAGAACCGACAGAACCAAGTTTAGATCCCATGGACATATGGGAATATTAACCGGAGGACTAATACGCATCACTCCTTGTATAAAGGCTTTGACTAGTGAATGCGAAGCCAAGGGCCTTTGAAAAAATATTGACAAGGCCGAAATCTGACCCTTGATAGTACTCAAGGCAAGCTTCCTATCTACAGCCCACTGTAGGAAGTCCAGAATCCTACCTATTACGTACTTATGTGGATGCCATTTCTTGGCCTCACACCACGCGATGTACGCCTTCCAGATTCTATAGTAGATCTGCCTGGATATCGGCTTCCTGGCATTGATCATGGTAGATACCACAGCATTAGAGAGCCCTCTCTTTTTTAGAATGTGGGCTTCAATAGCCAGGCCGTCAAACCTAGGGCTGGTAAGGAAGGGTGGTATATCGGTCCTTGCGAAAGCAGGTCCAGACGACGTGGGAGAGTCCAAGGACTCCCCACTGAAATTTTACAATCTCCGCGTACCACGCTCTTCGGGGCCACGCTGGAGCCACCGGAACCACTGGTTTCTTTTCTACCCTGATTCTGCGGAGTAATCGAGGTAACCATTGTGGCGGTGTGAATGCATATATCAGCTTGAACTGATCCCAAGGGAACACTAGGGCATCCGAGCCGCAAGCTAGGGGATCCCTTGTCCGAGAGACAAACCTGTCCCCCTTTGCGTTGAATCTGGATGCTAGAAGATCTACATCCGATGTTCCCCACCGCTGACATATTGTCCAGAAAACCTCGGGGTGAAGGGACCCTTCCTCTGGGCCTAATTGCTGGTGACTTAGAAAGTCCGCCTTCCAATTCTCCACTCCTGGAATGAATACCGCAGATATGGCTGGGACATATTTTTCTGCCCATTTCAGGATGTAATTTACTTCCCTCTGGGCTGCACGACTCCTGGTGCCCCCCTGATGATTGATATATGCCACTGCTGTGGCATTGTCTGATTGAATTCTGACAGGGGACCCTTGGAGTTTGGATGTCCATGCTACTAGGGCATACCGGGCTGCTCGTATCTCTAAGAGATTGATGGGCAGGGCCTTTTCTGCATCCGACCATCTGCCCTGGAGAGACTATTGCTCCAGTACTGCTCCCCAGCCTATAAGGCTGGCATCTGTAGTGACCACCTTCCAAGAAATCGGACTGAAGGATTTCCTTTTTTCCAGATTCTGGGGAACCAACCACCAACGGAGGCTCTTGCGAACGGAAGGGGACAAGGACATTGTAAGTCTAGGGCCAGAACTTTTTTGTTCCAGGCTGACAGTATGGCCCCTTGCAAATTCCTTGAATGGAATTGACCGTAGGGTACTGCTTCGAATGATGCCACCATTTTTCCCAGCAGCCTCATATACAGGCGTATGGACGGCTGTCTTTTTTGTACCCACTAAGTGGATCAAATCTTTCAAAGACAACACCTTTCCTCGAGGCAAGAATATTTTTCTCTGGCCTGAATCCAACTTTAGCCACAAGTATTCCAGACTTTTGACTGGTTTTTAGGGCTGACTTGTCTCGGTTGATAATCCAACCGTGAGATTCCAGATACTTGATTGTCTTGTGAACGACCACGTCTAGTTTTTTCACTGAGTGGTCTATCAGCAACAAGTCATCCAGATATGCCATTATCATTACACCTTGTGTTCTTAGATTGGCCAATAAAGGGCCAGAATTTTTGTAAACACTCGTGGTGCTGTGGCCAAACCGAAGGGTAAGGCTCTGAACTGAAAATGGCGCCCTTCTACTGCAAAGCGTAGAAATTTTTGGTGGACTGGAAAGATGGGAATGTGCAAATAAGCATCTTTGATGTCGATCGCGGCTAACCAATCCTCCCCTTGTAGGGCAGTGGCCACCGATCGGATCGACTCCATCGGAAAGTCCTGATATACAGGAATTTGTATAGCCCTTTTAGAATTAATATGGGCCTCCCGTCCGCGTTTGCTTCGGGACTGTAAAGAGGTTTGAGTAAAACCCGAACCCTCATTCTTCCAGGGGAACCTCCATAATTACTCCTTGGAGCAATAGTTGTTCTAGTGCCAACAGGAGGGACTCTCTCTTCCGGGGATCCCTTGGCACGTTTGACCTCAAAAATGGGAAGGAGGAGAGTCTTTTAACTCCAAACTGTATCCCAAACCTACTGCGGAGAGCACCTATCTGTCTTGATCGTGTCCCGCCAGGTCTCTTGCGAACAACTGGAGTCCTCCCCCCACCCGACTGAGTGGGGGCTTCAATGAATTTAACTTTGGGGGAGGTTTTGTACCTCCCCTGACCCAGGGTTTCTCATTACCCTGCTACTGTCCCTGTTTTTTACCCCCGGGATTTGACCGAGGAGGCCGTCGGAACTGTTACACAGCCGATGCCCCAGGGACTGGAGAAGCAGGCCTCTTAGAGAGGGCTTCTAACTCTGTTTTTAACCGGCAAGAGCGTATTTTTACCGCTGGAAATTTTCTGGATATATTTGTCCAGGTTTTCCCTGAATAAGCGTTCACCATGAAATGGGACGCTAACCAGCCATTCTTTACAGGGAGCTTCAGCAGACCAGTTTTTGAGCCATAGGAGCCTACGCATATGTACTATAGACAGCGTAAGGCGCGAGGCCTGATGGACTGAATCCTTTATGGCGTCAACCGCAAAGCCTAAGGCTCTAGGTAGATCAGCTAGGGCAAAGCCTGCTGATCTGTCAAGTCCCTCAAGACCTGTTTCAACTGATCCTTCACTGCTTAGCAGACCCCAATAGCTGCTACTGCTGGTTGTATCACCAAGCAGATTTTCATAAGGACTCCAATCTTTTATCTATTGGGTTCTTGAACATTTGGACATTATCCACTGGACATGTCAGTGATTTATACATACAAGAGATGGCTGCGTCCACTGTAGGGACCTTCCATTTTTTTTTTTGATGAACTTATCCTCCATGGGATAGACCACCGGAAATCTCTTGGGGGAATAAATATTTTCTCAGGACGCTCCCAATCCTGGTAAATGAGCCCTTTCAGTAAAGGGTGAAGTGGAAAAGAACAAACAGTCTGGGGGCTTCTAGCGACCCCAACGAGGATACAGTAGTGGTTGATGGTTCCGCAAGGTGCATTTTTAAATGCTGATCGGACCATGTTAGTCAGAGACTGAACCCATAATCTTTCAGCTTGAGATGCTGAGAAAAGGTTCCCCCACTGTTGATTCCTCTATAACAGAATCAACCTCATCCTGATCCCCTTCAGGCAGGTCAATCCCTGTATGGGACTGTTGCTCTGCTAACAGGCACTCTGAAGGAGGAGACGGAGATCGGGCGTGCTTTCCCTGACAGGGAGGCAGCGATAAATGTTGACAATCTCTCTCTAATCCTCCCAGAGCTGAGGAAAAAACCTCCTCTGTTACATACACAGGAGCAGGTGAACTGAGGACAGCCACAGTACCAAGTACCCCTGCGGGGTCTCTACGGTCACTTTCCTCTGAACTTCAGGGGAGACTGGTGCAGCAGAAGTATGCCCAAGATCCTCCGAGCCCGATGAGACCCCCTTCGCTTCCTGGAAGATTCAGTTCCGGAGCTTCTGGACGGCATATTCCTAAGCCTAAAGCTGAGGTATTCCAGCCGTAATACACCACTTTTACTGAGAATAGTTTAGCACAATTGCTGCTATATCACAGTTGGTGTCTACTAATGTGCCTTTCTAGGGGATGCCTGTATCAACCGCTTGCTGTATGCCCTTTTTTTAAATGTTGCCAGCTCTGTCTCTGTACTTCATAGCCAGCTCACCACACAAAACTGTGGTTTTTACATGCTGGGACGCCCGCACATGCGCAGAAGCGCTGCGGCGCACACAGAGCGTCATCCCCCAGGCTCCGCCCCCTTTCCTGGCTCACCTCTATATATAGAGGCGCGCGCACGCGCGCGGCCACGTGCGCCTTCGGCGCTAATTTTGAAAAATGGAGACTAGGGACAAGAGCCAGGGCCCCTCTTTGCCGCAGGCCGGGGGATGGACGAGCATTGCAACATGGCAGAGGAAGCAGTTTCCCATAAGAGAACTCACCATCTGCCTGGACTTGCTCTGCTGAGAAGAAACTAGTCCACATGACAAGAAAACATTCCACAGCGGCCTCTAGTGGACAAACACAGGTACCGCAGTCTAATATCTTAAATATATATAAAAAATATATATATATTTTTTTTCTTGACCACCATTAAAAATTATTACATTTTTTTAGTAGTTACAGGCATGCACAGAATTTTGCGGGAATACCATTAGGTAACAGACAGAAAGACAAATTAGGCTTGGGGGTCCCCCAATAGAACCAAGTTCCTGGGGGCCCCCACTTACCTGTTCCCCGCCGCAGGACTTTGTTTGGTCCACAAAAGCCCAAACTTCACCTATCACGGCAGGCATTGTAATCAAACCTTCAGGGACCGGGTTCCCAAGGATTCCACTCCCCTGGACCTGTATAGCACCCTGCACAGAAAACATCTTGGTCGTGGGTATGACCAGAGCTCTGGATCCCAGGGTACAGCTCTCCTAAGAGAAGCATTACAGGCAAAACCTTGCTCTTCTCTGCAAGGCCCGGGTACCGACCGTTTAGCTATGAAGCTTTTTTGGTCGGATCCGGAATAGCTTACTGAGGCCCAAAAGAACCTGTACGCAAGCTCAGTGAAAAACACATGTTTCTTCTTGGCCAACACCTTAGACACTGGCAAAAAACTGAGGTGCTCCCGGATGGGAGGGGCTTATATAGGGGAGGGTACTTCCGGTTTTGGAAGTTGCCAGTGCCAGCACCTGACGGTATCTATATAACCCATTAGTAATGACTATGTCGCTCTGTGTCCCGTGATGTACGAGAAAGAAAAGTACACGGATGCCACCTCATTCCTCCAAATGGATATGTAGGTCTTCCAAGTGCGATGGTAAATCTTCCTAGAGGACGATTTCCGAGCACTCCTCATGGTAGAGATCACCGAGTCTGACAGGACCCGGTCTCTTAGCACCTGGCTCTCAATAGCCATGCCGTTAAAGCCAGTGACTGTAAAACAGTATAGAGTATGGGACCTTGCGACAGCAGATCCTTTCTTAGTGGTAGGTGCCAAAAGCATCTGCTACCAGATGCACTAGATCGGCGTGCCAAGGACGCCGAGGCCAATCCAGAGCAATTGGGCTCATTGAAATCCTCTCTGCCTCCAGTCTGCGAAGCAGATGAGGAACAAAAACCCCCAGGCCTATGGGTCCGAAGGGAGCCATGTCTTCTCCTTAGCTAGACAGAAAAAAACTGATCTGCTTAGTGCAGGCTGAGGGTATATAGCCAGTAGGACCGCACCCTGAGTGGGGCTGTTCAGCTTTGAAGTTAACACTTTCTGCCTAGTCACTCCTAAAGGAAGGCTAATACCTACTTTGTCAAGATTAAGGCTGTGTCTGTCCATGAACGAAAGAGAAATATTTGTTTATTTATTTAGGATTCTTTTGAGTCCATTAGAAGTGGGTTCGGAGGTAGAACGGTCACAGGATCTTTACGTGGGCCCCTGAGGACACAGTTGATATCGCCTTAATTTTTGCTATCCGTTAAACCCTGCAACAACACATCTGCCGCCTCAACTAGAAATGAGAAGATATGACTGATTGGTTCAATGTAACAAGGTAAATCTGTGATAGGTTTGATTTTTTGGTGTCCAATTCAGCTGACCTGGTTAAATATGACCGGGGGCTGAATGGGGAAACCTACAATCATCAAAAAATATATAAATCGTAATAAATACAAAAATGATAATTTAATTCCATTACTATTTTTTAGAATTTGATCCGCGCTCTAGAACTGCGCACCTCAGATTTATCTATAGGATTTAATAGTATTTCGATGGCGAACAAAAGCACGTGGGTAGGCAGGCATGCATTCTTAAGTTCATTATATTATGCATTTCAAATGTATAATCATGTCTTCTGACATGCAAACCCATTACAACCCACTTTAACCTACAGGTAAGCCTAGATTAAGGCTTACCTGTAGGTGCAAGAAATATCTCCCAAACCTAAAAGGTAGGAGATATTTGCAGAAATAGCGGCACCAATGTATACAACGAATGCGCCGTAGACATCGGGCGCAGGCGCACTGAGCGTGCCGTTTCCAACGGCGATCATGGCGTTAGTGGCGGCACCAGCATGCATGCGCGGGAGTGACGTCATTGCGGCTCCGGCCAGTCACAGCGCTGGTGCCGCGATACCCGGAAGTCACTCCGGGATAGATGGCGGCGTCGATAGAGGCGAACGAGGGCCGCTGCGGGGGCTTCGATCTCAGGTAATTCATAATGAGCTAGTATGCTATGCATACTAGCTCATTATGCCTTTGTCTTGCAGGATGTATTTTTATTTTACCAAGAGGGTTTACTTCCTCTTTAAATCTGATATTGTAACAAATTTCTATGATGTAATTTTCTCATAAGTGCCATTTCTTCTTTTTTAGCACTTTAAATTAAATTTAACACAAACTTCACACTTTGAAAAAACTCCTGAAGAAGCTCTTTGAGCGAAACATGTAGAGTATGAAGTAGTTGTATATGATCTTTAAAGTGACATACTTTATTTGTGCTAAATAAAATGTATATATTTTTATCTATAAGATTATTTTGTATATGTTCTTTTGGTACCTTTAACCACTTCCCTACCCACCCATAGTCAAATTACGTCCACAGATGGGATCTCCCATCCTGGGTGGACGTCATATGACGTCCACAGATGGGAGCTCCCATCCTGGGTGGACGTCATATGATGTCCTGGGCTTTGTGGGGGGATATCTGAATGATGCCTGCAGCTAGAGGCATCATTCAGATATCCTTCTATTCTGCCGGCGATTCTGCACCCAATAAGAATGATCATAGCGGCAGTTCCGCCGCTTGATCGTTCTTATAGGTGGCGGGGGGGCATATCCCCCCCCCTTTCCGCCACCATCCGGTGCTTCTCTGGGCTCTCCCGTGCCATCAGGGGCCCAGAGAATTAATCATCCGGCGCCGGAGGTGAAGCATAGAGATGACTGGTGACCAGATGGTCACCAGTCATCTCTATGACCGTTGGAGGCCCGGGGGCGATTTTATGACGTCACGCCCGGGTTCTCATAAGTAAACAAAGCTGCCATTGCGGCTAGTAAACATGATTGGTGAAATTTTTTTCCAGCCTGGGAGAGAGATGTGGGGTCTTATTGACCCCCGCGCATCTCTCCATAAAGAGGACCTGTCACACACCATTCCTATTACAAGGGATGTTTACATTCCTTGTAATAGGAATAAAATTGATGAAAAAAAAAAATATATATATATTTTTTTTTTTAAAGTCCCATCCACATATGTAAATGCCGTTCAAACCACATATGTGAGGTATCGCCACGTGCGTTAGAGCACTGCAACAATTCTAGCACTAGACCTCCTCTAACTCTAACCTGGCAACCTGTAAAAATTTTCAAAGCGTCGCCTATGGAGATTTTTAAGTATCGAAGTTTGGCGCCATTCCATGAGTGTGCGCAATTTTAAAGCGTGACGTTAGGTATCTATTTACTCGGCGTAACATCATCTTTCATATTTTACAAAAAAAATTGGGCTAACTTTACTGATTTGTTATTTTTTAATTAATGAAACCATTTTTTTTTTCAAAAAAAGGCGTTTGAAAAATGATTGCACAAATACCGTGCAAGAAAAAAAGTTGCAATGACCGTCATTTTATTCCCTAGGATGTCTGCTAAAAAAAACATATATAATGTTTGGAGGTTCTGAGTAATTTTCTAGCAAAAGAATGATGATTTGTACATGTAGGAGAGAAGTGCCAGAATAGGCCCGGTATTGAGGTGGTATAAAAAGCCCGGTGTTGAAGTGGTTAAAGTCCCATTTCCTTGCCCAAATGATTCTATTTCGGGATGTGGTACCCTTTAGTGACCTCTTACGACCCAAACCTATAAAAGTAACAAGAAACCAGTTCACCCCAACAGTGCTGCGCAAAGGATTACTGGATCCAATATACTGAGTACCGGTATATTGAATTATACATTATGTAATTGTGCAAGTCACAACCGCAGCACCCAATACTGGTAAAAGTATTAAGGATTTTCCTTCCCGGTCCAGCCCCTAGTGTTCAAAAGATAGGGGGCATACATAAAACGTCCCTGCAGCACTGATGCAGCCGTTTATTGACTATTATTGCTCCGATGCTCTCCTACTGAAATGGGTTATGTATATCCTACAAAACACCGAGAACTATCTTTACTCCACTGAACAATCAGAATTTGTACATTTTACTTGTACTTTATATATAGGGGAATTGATTGCACATATCCATGGATATGCTTTTGCAACAAAGTAAAATTATTATACTGTTGTAGCTGATCAATTGTAGTAGCGATATAGTGTATGAAGGCTGTAAGCTGAGATGTGCAATATGCCAATGGCTTTTTAAGTGCATCTGTTTGCATATGGAATACATTTAATTGACTCCAATAAAAAGTAATATTTTTTCGAAAAAAAAAATTTGAGTGGTACTGTAAGTGTCAGTTCTTAACCACTTCAAATACAGGGCTTTTATACACCCTTCCTTACCAGACCAATTTTTAGCTTTCAGCGCGCTCACACTTTGAATGACAATTACTCAGTCATGCTACAATGTACCCAAACCGCATTTTATTTTTATTTTTTGCAATATAAGCGAAAAAAGAGAATTTAAAAAAAATACTTTTTTTTAGTTTCTATTGTAAAATCTTGCAAATAAGTCATTTTTCTTCATAAAATTGGGCCAAAATGTATACTGCTACATATCTTTAGTAAAAATAACCAAAAAAAGTGTATATTATTTGGTCTCTGTGAAAGTTAGAAAGTCTACAAGCTATGGTGCAAATCATTGAAAAAATTATCACATCTGATCACACCTGATGTACTGAAGGCCTATCTCATTTCTTGAGACCCTAACAAGCCAGGAAAGTACAAATACCTCCCAAATTACCCCTTTTTGGAAAGCAGACATTCCAAGATATTTAGTAAGAGGCATGGTGAGTTTTTTGAAGTTTTTTCCCACAATTCTTGGTTCATTTTTTATTTATTTTTTTGCACAAAATTGTCATAACAACAAGTTATTTCTCTCACACAGCACATGCATACTTGCAATGACACCCCAAAATACATTATGCTCCTCCTCCTGAGTATAGTGATACCACATGTGAGACTTTTACACAGCCTGGCCACATACAGAGGCCCAACATTGAAATAGCACCTTCAGGCATTCTAGGAGCATAAATTACACATCTCACTTCTCAACCACCTATTACAGTTTTGAAGACCCTGGAGCACAAGGACAATGGAAACGCCCATAAAATTACCCCATTTTGGAAATCTAACGCCCTAACGTATAATCTATGAGGCATAATGAGTCTTTTGAACGGTTCATTTTTTTTCAGAAGTTTTTGGAAAATGTGGAAAAAAAATGAAAACGCATTTTTTTTTATACAAAGTTGTCCATTTATAAGATATTTCCAACACATAGCATGTACATAGCAAAAAGGACACCCCAAAATACATTCTGCTACTCCTCCTGAGTATGGCAATACCACATGTGTGAGACTTACCACAGCCTGGCCACATACAGAGGCCTAACATCTAAGTAGCACCGTCAGGTGTTCTAGGAGCATAAATTACACACAAATTCCTGACAACATATCACATTGTTGAAGGCCCTTCATATTTCTAACACATAGCATGTACTGTACATACCAATTACAAACCAAAATACATTCTTCTGAGCATAGGGTAAAGAAAAGATTACCTGCGGTTTTAGTAGTGCAGTGGTCCAAAGAGGAGAGCATCGGTCCAGGCAGCAGTCAGGAACATGGACAGCGACAGCAAAACAGGCAGCAGGCAGGAATAGTCAGTACAGGTAGAGATGATGTCAGCACAGCCAAAGCATTGGTCCAGATAGCAGGCAGGAATGTGGTCAGCAGCAGCAAAAGAAACAAAGGATCGTCCATGCAGCAGGCAGGAATACTGTCCATAGTTAGTACATGCAGAGGTATGGTCAGCACAGCCACAGTATTTGTCCAGGGAGCAGGCAGGACCATCAAGCTTAGGGCATCGGTCAGGAACGAATGGGGACAGGGGAAGAGGCTTCTCCCACCCAAATCGCTTTGAAGCCTCCGGACAACCAGACCCTGTTCTGGGAACACAGAAAACCAAAAACTGGTTTTCTGAACTCAGAACACTATTCTGGAGCCCCTCACATATGTGAGACCCCTGTGTAGAAGGGGGAAAGATCAGTCCAAGGGGGCAGGCAAAAACATGGTCAACAGGCCGAGGTCAGTGCAGGCAGAAATAAACGGTAGGCAGAGGCATAGTCGATACAGTCCAGGGTCAGTTCACGTGAAAGGCAGAAACATGGCGGATAAACAATGCAGACGGTAGGCAGAGGCATAGTCGAGAAACAGGCCAGGGTCAGTTCACATGGAAGACAATGATATGGTTGGTTGAGGCAGGGAAATATTCAGGACAAATTGAAAACGGGGAAGTGGCAGTATTAGAAATATGGGCTAATAGTTTGAGAGTGTGATATTGCTTGAAGCATTCTCCAATGCAAAGGCCAGGTTGGGAGGGACAGTCGGGACAATGGAAGCTGGTTTTCTTTCCTAATTCCTCTTCTGGAGCACAACTGACATCTTTTTTGGCGTCGTCTTCCGGATCCTGATGGTGGAATATGGTCCGAAAAATGGCGCTCATGTAGTCTGCTGACACAATCTGAGTGAATGCTTTCTGGGGGGTGGGGGGGGGGAATGTAGATCAGGGCAGTGACAATGTCTTCAATAAACCTTATGAAGGTGGTGGGTCTTTCTGTTGATTTTTGGTAGATGATGAAAGAATTTAAAAGGGCCAAATTAAAAAAGTAAATTGCGACTTTTTTGTACCAAAAGAGGGATTTTTGGGTTGAAAGATAGGGCTGCAACATTTGGTCATTTAAATCCACACCCCCCATGAATTTATTGTACTCACTGATGCAGGAAGGCTTGCGAACGGTACCGCGTCTTCTGTGAAGTTCCACCGAGGTGTCATCGTGGATGGTGGACATGATGTACACATCTTTCCTATCCCTCCACTTCACAGCCAAAACTTCCTCTTTCCTCAAGCTTGTCGATTCCCCCCTTTGAATGGTTGTGGTGACAAGACGCTGTGGGAAGCCCTTTCTGTTTTTTCTTGTTGTACCACAGGCCAGTTTTTTTTTTTAGGTAGAGGTGGCGGAGAAGGGGCAGGCTGGTGTAATAGTTGTCAATGTAAATATGATACCCCTTTTGGAGGAGTGGGAATGCCAACTCCCAAACAATTTTTCCACTTCTTCCCATGTACGATGGACACTCAGGGGGCTGGAGCTGGGAATCTTTGCCTTCGTACACGCGGAATGAGTGCACATAACTGGTGGCGCTTTCGCAGAGCTTGTTAAGCTTCAAGCCGTACCTCGCCCTCTTACTGGGGATATATTGCTTGATTCCCAGCCAGCCTGTGAAATGCACCAGGGATTCGTCCACAGAAATGTTTTTGTCAGGGACATAAAGTTCGGCAAACTTCTTGGAAAAAAAATATATTAGGGGGCGAATTTGATATAGTTTGTCAAAGTTTGGGTGATTTCGGGGGGGGGGGGCACTGTGAGTTGTCACTGAAATGCAGGAACCGCATTATAATTACGTATCGGGACCTGGACATGGCCGATGAAAAAAATTGGCATACGGTGGATGGGTTTCTTCGACCAATACCTATGCATTTCATTTTTTTTGTAAGCCCCATGTTAAGCGTTAGGCCTAAAAACAATCTAAGCTTCACCACTGTTAGGGGTCTCCATTAAAAAGGGCGGGCATAGCTGGAGCTGGGGTTGTTTTCAATAAATTGTTGGGCAAAAAGATCGGTGTGGTCCACGATGCCTTGAACCAATTTCATCAGGAAAAAATACGTTTAAAAAATCAATTTTGGAAAAACCTGCAGTGTTGACCTGCACACCTGGCTGTGCTGTAAAAGGGGGGATCGTGGCTGACCCTGAGGTAGAAGGCAGCCACAATGGGTTTGCCAAGCCATCTGGAAGCAGGGTTTGGGCCCCACTTCTTTGGCGTGCACTTGCACTGGGCCTTTCCTCCTGGGGTCTAGCAGCACTTGTACTGGGCCTCGCCTCATGGGGTCTACCACCGTTGGCACTGCTGGTAGCTGCCTGGTGTTCAGACCGTCTTCTTTTTGGACGGACTGCGTCGTCCTCTAATTCGGATCCTGATGTGCTGCCTTCGGGGGGCTCATATTCTGAACCAGAATCGCAATCAGAACTGAGCTGAGAGCTCCCTGTTGCGCTCATTGGTCAGACTGAGTATTTGGTATGCTTCTTCTGGGTGTACACCTTTCTGGACATAGTGGCTGCATGTACTCTGGTGGTGGGTACTCTGGTGAGGTGGCAGGTACTCCTGGTGGACAGGTACTCTTTATTTAGGGGGAGGGCAATCTGGGCACAGTAGTACATATGTAGTGTATAACATATGTGTAACTCACTGTTAGCTGATCTCCTCCTCACATTGGATCGGTGTGTGAAGAGGAGAACTCAGCAACAGAGGTTACACAGAGGTTTGTTTACATTTAGTGACCGGCTGTGATTGGCTCTTTACCACGTGACCGGCTGTGTCCAATTTCATTGGCTCTTTACCCTGATCGGAGCTGGGCTGTATCCAAGGGAAAAAAAACTCAGCTCCCGATCGCCGTGCTGCGCACCCCTGGGGGCGCCGTGCACGCCGCTGCGCAGCTCTGCATCTTCAAATCCGGTAAGTTATACCGGAATCTCCGCCGCCCGCCGCTACATTACTCCCATCGGGGATCGGCTGTGTCCCGAGGGACACACCGGATCCCCGATCGCCGCACTGCGCAGCTCTGCATGTGGGAGCTGGTCAGCTACACAGGAAGCTCCGCCGCCCACCACCGCCACTCCATTACCCCCCATCGGGGAATGGCTGTGTCCTGAGGAACACAACGGACCCCCGATCGCCGCTCTGCGGGCCCCCGGGGGCCCGCAGTAGCGGCGGAAAGCCGAGGACGTCATTTGATCTCATCTGTGGACGTCATTTGACTATGGCTGGGTAATGAAGTGGTTAAATATTGTGGGCAAATCCATACACACAAAAAAAACAGATGGGAGGAGGCATCCTGAAGGGGGATCAACCAGCGGGACAGGGAGACAGTTAGGGTACCCAACAGCCCACCACTCAACCACATGGGTGCAGGGGAGGCAGTTACACTCACCAGTCTGCAGACATGGATTGGGTGCTTTCTCCCAGGACAGATTACCTACCATGGGGGAGGGACAATCGGCCTAAGGGAGACTGTGACAAAACACCAGAGCCATATGCATCACCCGCGAGATAGAGCTGCCCGATTCTGGATAAAATGAGAATTGCAATTTTTTCTGCTTAGAATAAAGATCACGATTCTCGGTGTAACATCTTTCACATTATTCAAAAAACTTGTGCTAACTTTACAGTTTAGTTTATTTTTTTTATTAAGTGTATTTTTTCCCCAAAAATTGCGTTTGAAAGCTTGTTGCGCAAATACAGTGTAACATAAAATATTGAAACGACCGCCATTGTATTCTCTAGGGTCTCTGCTAAAATATATATAATGTTTGGGGGTTCTAGCAAAAAATACTGATTTTAACTTGTAAGCAAGAAGTGTCAGAAAAAAAGCTTAGTCTTTAACCACTTCACGCCGGCGCTACAGACGAAAGACGTCTAAAGCACGGCGCTCAATTTCTGGGAGGGCGTCCCTGGACGTCCTCCTATTGACTAGTTCCCTGTGTGCCGCCGCGGGTGCGTATCTGGGAAAATCTGTGCCCGCCGTGTCACGCGGGTGCCGATGCACGTGCCTGGCACCCGCGATCGGCCGTTACAGAGCCAGGGACGTGGATCTCTGTGTGTAAACACAGAAATCCACGTCCTGTCAGGGAGAGGAGACCGATGGTGTGTCCCTTGTACATAGGGACACCGATCGGTCACCTCCCCCAGTCAATCCCCTCCCCCACACTAAGAATCACTCCCAGGGAACACATTTAACCCTTTGATCGCCCCTAGTGTTAACCCCTTCCCTGCCAGTCACATTTATACAGTAATCAGTGCATATTTATAGCACTGTTCGCTGTATAAATGTGAAAGGTCACATAATGGTGTCAAAAGTGTCCGATTTGTCCGCCGCAATATCGCAGTCCTGACAAAAATCACAGATAACCGCCATTACTAGTAAGAAAAAAAAAAAAAAAGTAAAATCTATCCACTATTTTGTAGGCACTATAACTTTTGCGCAAACCAATCACTATACGCTTATTGCGATTTTTTTTTACCAAAGATATGTAGAAGAATACATATCGGCCTAAACTGAGAAAAAAAAATTGGGATATTTATTATAGCAAAAAGTAAAAAAATTAGATTTTTGTACTCACCGTAAAATCCATTTCTCTGACATCCATGGACCGACACAGCGGCTCTTAATCACTGAACGTGTGGGTATATGTCCCTGCTTGCAGGAGAAGACCTAGGCAGAATGTTAAATGTTAAAACATTCTAGAACAAACTAGAGCTGAACAGCCCCGCCCGGGGGGGCAGTCCCTCCTGACATTACCCTCCCACCTGCAGCTAGCAGACCTCAGTTCGTAACAAAGCAGTACAAACTTAAAAGGAAGGGTGGGTGCCGTGTCGGTCCATGGATGTCAGAGAAATGGATTTTACGGTAAGTACAAAAATACTATTTTCTCTTATCATCCATGGACCGACACGGCGGCTCTTAATCACTGAACGTGTGGGATGTCCCAAAGCATTGTCAAGAGGGATGGGAGCAGTATAAATGGAAAAAACAAAAAACTTCATTTCAAAACAAGGCAGAGCTCAACGGAAAAGTTGTCACTTGAAAACAGCGGCCTGCAACACCTTGCGGCCGAAGGAAGCATCCGGAGATGCAGCCACATCAACCCTATAAAACTTAGAAAAGGTATGAACAGACGACCAGGTCGCCTCCTTGAACACTTGTGCAACCGACACTTGATGTCGGAAAACCCAGGAAGCACCAATTGCCCTGGTGGAATGCGCCGTAACCGGAAAGGGAGGCACCCGCCCCATGAGAGCATAGGCTTGTCCGATCCACCTAGAAAATGGTGGCAGACGAAGCCGCTTGGCCCTGTTTCTGACCAGAGACAGTCAAACAGAGTCAGACTTCCGAATAGAAGCAGAGCAGACAGGCACACCCCGCAAGGCTCGTACCACGTTCAAAGTGTGCCGCGCACACTCTGGGATGCGTTGGGTGAGGACACAAGGACTGAAAGGTCGAGATCACCCTTGACAAAAGAGAAAGTCGCGGATGCAACACTGCCTTATCCTTATGAATGACTAAATATGGCGACTTGCAGGACAAGGTCGCCAACTCAGACACTCGTCTAACAGAAGTGATTGCCACTAAAAGGGCCACCTTCTGAGACAAAGTCAAGAGGGGAATATCCCTGATATTCTCAAAAGGAGGTTCCAGGAGAGCCTAGAGTACCAATTCCGATCCCACAGGGGGAGAGGAGACTTGACAGGAGGGAGCACATGGCGAACCCCCTGCACAAGGGTGCCAACCAAGGAATGACCCGCTAGTGGTCGCCGAAAGAAGACGGCCAAGGCCGAAATATGACCCTTAATGATACTCAAAGCGAGCCTTTGGGCCACTCCACGCTGCAGGAAACGCAGGATTCTAGGGACGGAATACGTCCGAGGACGTCAGTCCAGCTCTTCGCCACATGGCGATATAAGCTTTCAGGTACGGAGATAGATTATTCTGGAGGAAGACTTCCGTGCCCTTAATATGGATGAAATGACAGAGTCCAAGAGACCTCGGTCTCTCAACACCTGGCCTTCAACAGCCATGTCGTTAAGGCCAGAGACTGTAAAGTCAGGATGAAATATAGGACTTTGAGACAGAAAGTCCTCCCTTATTGGCAACCGCCAGGGAACGGCCGCGACGAGAAGTTCCAGTGAAGCCGAGGCCAATCCGGAGCAATGAGGATCACCGGAATTCCCTCGGTCGCCACCCTGCGCAGCAGGCGAGGGAGCAACTGCAGCGGAGGATAAACGTATATCAGGTGATAATGACCCCAGGGGCCACTAACGCCTCTGAGGCATCCACCCAAGGATCCCTGGATCTGGCCACAAACCGACACCTTGCGATTGAGTCGAGAGGCCATCGGTTCCACCTCCGGCGTGCCCCACCATCTGTGTGGCAAAGGAGTTGAAATACCTCCGGGTGCAAGGACCACTCTCCCTGGTCCCAGCGTCTGGCGACTCAAATAGTCCGCCAGTTCTATGCCCGGAATGTAACGGCCAACAGAGCCGGCACGCTTCTTTTAGCCCACTTCAGGGTACGGGGGACCTCGGAAGCCGCAGCTGAGCTCCGATTCCCTCTTGATGGTCGACATACGCCACTGCCGTGACTTTGTCCAACTGGATCCTAATGGAACGATCCTGCAATCTCTCAGACCACGAGGAGAGGCACAGTCTTAAGGGCCGTATTTCTAGAACATTGATCGGCAAACGGGCTTCGTCCGGAGTCCAAGCCCTTGGGCCAACAGGGCTCCCCAGACTACACCCCAGCCCTTCAGGCTGGCGTCCGTAGTGAACACCTTCCATTGGACGGGGAGGAACGACTTCCCGGACCGAAGAGCCGGGGACCCAAACCACCATGTCAGGGACGCCCTGACCAGGTGACTCACCTGGATTGGAAAAACCAAAGACAATGGGGATTTGTCCCAAGTGAACAAGACCCTGGTGTGTAATTGGTCCTATGGAACGGTCTCGAAAGAGGCCACCATGAGTCCCAGGACTCCCATGCAAAAACGGATTGACGACCATTTTTTGGGATGTCAGCACTGCAGACTGAAGTGTCAGTAGCTTCCCAGGAGGTAGGAATACCTTTGCCTCCAAGGAGTCCAGAATCAGACCGAGATACTCCAGACATTGAGTCGGGGACCAGGACTGACTCCTGAATGTTTAGGAGCCACCCGAAGCCCACGACAGCGATACCTCGCCGTCTCATCAAAACTAGAACCGGTGCAAGCACCTTGGAGGACAACCTCGGTGTCAAGGCTAGGCCAAAGGAAGAGCCACAAATTGATAGTGGACTTCACCGATCTCAAGTGTAGAAACTTCTGGTGACTTGCGCAGATCGGAACATGTAAGTAGGCGTCCTTGATGTCCAAGGTCGCCAGAAAATCTCCTTGACGGAGTGTATTGATCACCGTGCAAATGGATTCCATGCGGAACTTTTGCACCTTCACGAACGCATTCAGGACCAGAGGTCCAAGATAGGCCGAACCCCGTCCCTTTTTTGGGACGACAAACAAATTCGAGTAGAATCCCTGAAACCTCTCCTGTGACAGAACCGGCACAATCACTCCGGACCTGAGCAATCCTGAATAGGCCCCATAGGGCTGCCCGACGGGCAGGAAGAAGAGGGAGATTTGAGGGAGGAATCTGTCTGGGACCAGGAACGGAAACCTATCCTGTAACCTGAGGTGATCACCTCGCCCACCCACCGGTAGGAGATCCGGCAAAGTCGTCCCCCCTACCCCAGAGTCGGGTGGGGGCAAGACTTCACGTGGAGGCGGGCTTGGGGAGCCGGCTTGTTTGGCTTACGCACCCAGGGGCACTTGTGTCCACCAGCCGCACCGCTGTCAGTCTGGGAGGGCCTCCCCGTTGACTGACGAAAAAAAAAACTTTTTTGCTGGAAAGGAAGGACCCTGCTTACGGCGGCCTACTTACGTTGCTAGCCTGAGGAAGAAGAGTGCTTTTACCTCCCGTGACATCCTTGATGATGTCATCCAGCGCAGCACCGAAAATCCTACCACCTTTAAATGGTAGATCCGTCGGAAGCTTTTTAGAAGCTAGGTCAGCAGACCAGCATTTCAAACAGATCAGACAACGCAACACCACCGCCAAGACAGAAGCCCTGAGATATAAGGGGCCACGTCTAACGTGGCGTCGCAACATAAACCAGGCCCTGCACCATTTGGTGGGCCAGAGCAATAGTATCGCGAAGATTATGCTCTTGTACAGTTTGGTGCAAAAAAATTTGCCCAACCCGTACGTTTCTGAGACACAAGGGTCGCCGCTACAACAGGCCGTAGGGTGGACCCCAACAAGGCAAACATGGCTCTGCTCACCACTTCTTACCTCCTGTCAGTGGGGTCCTTAAATGCAGGAGTCCCCTCCATCGGGAGAGTGGTGGCCTTGTTCAACCGGGTGACTGGAGGGTCGACCACTGGGGGAGAAGCCCATGTTTTAAGTAGGGCATCTTCAAAGGGGTATCCGATAGGCAAACGCTGCGGGACCATAAAAGTCTTATGCGGCTTTTTCCCCAGACCTCATCAATGAGCTGGTCAAAGAAAGGTACATATGGAAAAAAACTTTTTTAGAAGGCCCGGCCCTAAGGAACCAGAGGAGACTGTCCGCCTGAGGTTCTACATCCGCAGCATTCAGCTTGAGAGTGTCCTTCACCGCAGCAATGAGTTCACTTAACAAGCACCCTGTCATTTACTGACTCAGAACTGGAGTCTTCCTTGCAAGGAATGTCCTGTTTAAAACCATCAAATATATTCAGAGCTAGGGTCCTGAGCGGTAGTGGCTAGGCCCATATCTGAATAAGCGCACACCTCCCACCCCCCTTTTTCTTTCTTTTTTGTGGAAATAAAGTGGGGAGAGGGGCTTTTTTGCTCCCTTGCGCTCACACACTGCTTCCCTCCTGGTCAGAATGATTCCAGGACTGCCGACAACTGGTCCATAAGGACCGCAGGTGCAGGAGCACTGCCAGTTGTCTCTAACAAGTGTGAAGAAACAGGTGAACCAGACTCCATGTTGCCACCCTCTGAGACCTTATTCACCATTTCAGTGAATAATACAGCCCACCCACTGGGCTCACCACCCCTAGGGACCGCTCGGTACCGCTGAACTGAGTCTCACGCACACAAGGCGAGGATCAGCACGCTCGATGGTCGGACAGGGAAGACTACAAGGATACTAGTGTACCCAACCTGTTGCCCAGCCGACAGTTGATTGAAGGTCTCTAAAATTTTATTCCTTTGGGAATTGTATTTTATTTTTAAGTAAAATCTTCCAGGAGACTGGCTCCTGAGAGAGCCACGTCTTCTCCTTCTGCTAGGCAGAAAAAAATTGAGGTCTGCTAGCTGCAGGTGGGAGGGTAATGTCCGGAGGGACCGCCCCCCTGGGCGTGGCTGTTCAGCTCTGGTTTGTTCTAGAATGTTTTAACATTTAACATTCTGCCTAGGTCTTCTCCTGCAAGCAGGGACATATACCCACACGTTCAGTGATTAAGAGCTGCCGTGTCGGTCCATGGATGATAAGAGAAATAGTGTTTTTTTCAAAATTGTCAGTCTTTTTGTTTATAGCGCAAAAAAATAATAAAAAAAACGCAGAGATGATTAAATACCACCAAAAGAAAGCTCCATTTGTGGGGAAAAAAAGGACGTAAATTTTGTTTGGGAGCCACGCCACACGACCGCGCAATTGTCATTCAAAGCGCGACAGTGCTGAATGCTGAAAATTGGCCTGGGCAGGAAGAGGGTGAAAATGCCCCGTATTGAAGTGGTTAAACTAACCTAAAAACGAAATGATACAATGTTTATTTTTATCTCTCAGCGCTGAGCAATTTTGTGATGAACTTTCCCAGCTTTTTTTTTTTTTTTCAGCTCTGAGCAGAGAATTTGCTTGTTACATGAATCGTGGAAATGCTGGATTAAGATCGTGAGGGGGGTTGAATCGAGATTGCGATTTTTTAATGATTAATCATGCAGCTTTACCGTGAGGTATCCTACAGGCAACCTCAATTCCAGTTAGGGCTTCTCCAGCCAATCTGGCATGTAGCTAGGGATCGGCTGGGTCAGGGATAATATTCAGCTTTATAACACAACTTGACTGAAGACCATGAAGAAAAATAATAAAGAAAATAAAATAGGAAAAAGATTATTCCCACTATAGGAAAGGGAACCAAGAATTCCAGAAGGAAGCTTAGATACTTACTCCTGGACACTAGGCAAAAAACTGAGCTACCTATACCAGACAAGGAGGTTTGGCCATCCTAAGCAGTGCTTTTGTTTTTGAGTCTAATCTCTTACTCCTGGAGGTGACTCTTTAATCCTATGGTCAAAATTCTAGTACCGGGCTATGTCCTCAAATGAACATAAGAGAATTCAACTTTTGTCATTAGCATCCATGTATAGTTCCTTCATATATGTTAATATATTTACCTTTCCCCCGTGTAACAACAGTTTCAAGGATTTATGATCCACGCTGATCAAGAAGTCTGTTTTTTTTCACGGTTACGTGGGTAATCCATTTCCAGGGATAACAGATTAATGTTACAGCTCAATAGCTTTAAGATGCACCTCAACAGGATGCTGCTGCGGGGATACTTTTGAAATCATATACTCCTTTGGCTCCATGTACACAGAAGCTGATAAACTGCAGTTTATTGGCGTTTTTTTAAAAAGCCCATTAACTGCACTCTATGTTAGCCTATGTGTTCATGTACACAAAGTTTTTTAGCTTTAATGAGCAGTGGAGTTAATGGGCTTTTTTCTGAACGCAAGAAATTCGTGTTCAAAGTGACGTTTTTTCGGCAGAAAAAAAAAACGCAAAACGCCGAAAAGCGCTCATAAACGCTGGCCGCGAGCATTTAGCGTTTTTTGGTCCATTGAAAAAAAAATTTTTTTTTTATAAAAACGAAAAAAACGCTACACTGAAAAACGCTAATAAAAGCTAGTAAAAACCGCTGATAAAAGCTAGCTTTTTCTGCTGCTTTAAAAACGACAGTTTTTGAGCTTCTGTGTACATGGAGCCTTTATCTACTGAGAGCGGCATTTAAAAATGATTTATATAATTTAACATGGTTTGTATTGTTCTTTAAAAAACAAAAAACAAAACAAAACAATATCAGTTTTGTTAATAAAGACATTAACCACTTAAGCCCCGGACCATTTGGTAGCTAAAGGACCAGAGGTGAATTCAGAATTTTGCACTGCGCTGCTTTAACTGTAAATTGTGCGGACATGCAATGTTGTACCCAAACGAAATTTGCGTCCTTTTCTTCCCACAAATAGAGCTTTCTTTTAATGGTATTTGATTGCCTCTGCGATTTTTATTTTTTGCGATATAAACGGAAAAAGACCGAAAATTTTGAAAAAAAAATGATATTTTATACTTTTTGTTATAAGAAAAATCGAATAAACTCAATTGTAGTCATACATTTAGGCCAAAATGTATTCAGCCACATGTTTTTAGTAAAAAAAATGTCAATAAGCGTATATTTATTGGTTTGCGCAAAAGTTATAGAGTTTACAAACTAGGGTACATTTTCTGAAATGTACACAGCTTTAAATTTATGACTGCCTATCTCATTTCTTGAGGTGCTAAAATGACAGGGCAGTACAAAACCCCCCCAAATGACCACATTTTGGAAAGTAGACACCCCAAGGAAATTGCTGAGAGGCATGTTGAACCCATTGAATTTTTTTGTCCCAAGTGATTGAATAATGACAAAAAAAAAAAAAAGTACAAAAAGTTGTCACTAAATGATATATTGCTCACACATGCCATGGTTATATGTGGAATTTCACCCCAAAATACATTTTGCTGCTTCTCCTGAGTACGGGGATACCATATGTGTGGGACTTTTTGGGAGCCTAGCCGCGTACGGGACCCCGGAAACCAAGCACCGCCTTCAGGATTTCTAAGGGCGCAAATTTTTGATTTCACTCCTCACTACCTATCACAGTTTCGAAGGCCATAAAATGCCAAAATAGCACAAACCCCCCCCAAATTACCCCATTTTAGAAAGTAGACACCCCAAGCTATTTGCTGAGAGGAATGGCGAGTATTTTACAGCTCTCATTTGTTTTTGAAAATGAAGAAAGAAAATATATATATATATATATATTTTTTTTTCAATTTTCAAAACTTTGTGACAAAAAGCGAGATCTGCAAAATACTCACAATACCTCTCAGCAAATAGCTTGGGGTGTCTACTTTCCAAAATGGGGTCATTTGGGGGGGTTTTGTGCTATCTGGGCATTCCATGGCCTCCGAAACTGTGATAGGCAGTGAGAAGTGAAATCAAAAATTTACACCCTTAGAAAGCCTGAAGGCGGTGCTTGGTTTTTGGGGTCCCGTACGTGGCTAGGCTCCCAAAAAGTCTCACACATGTGGTATCCCCGTACTCAGGAGAAGCAACAGAATGTATTTTGGGGTGTAATTCCACATATGCCCATGGCATGTTTGAGCAATATATCATTTAGTGACAACTTTGTGCAAAAAAAAAAAAAAAATTGTCGTTTTTCCGCAACTTGTGTCAACATATAAAATATTCCATGGACTCGACATGCCTCTCAGTATATAGCTTGGGGTGTCTACTTTCCAAAATGGGGTCATTTGGGGGGGGGTTTTGAACTGTTCTGGCATTTTATACACAACATTAGGAAGCTTACATCCACTCTTCTAACCACTTGAAGACAAAGCCCTTTGACACTTTTTGTTTACATGAAAAAAACATTTTTTTTGCAAGAAAATTATGTTGAACCCCCAAACATTATATATATTTTTAAAGCAAAGGCCCTACAGATTAAAATGGTGGGTGTTGCATTTTTTTTTTCTACACAGTATTTGCGCAGCGATTTTTCAAACGCATTTTTTGGGTTAAAAAATACACTTTTTATTTTAATGCACTAAAACACACTATATTACCCAAATGTTTGATGAAATAAAAAAGATGATCTTAGGCCGAGTACATAGATACCAAACACGACATGCTTTAAAATTTCGCACAAACGCGCATTGGCGACAAACTACATACATTTTTAAAAGCCTTTAAAAGCCTTTACAGGTTACCCCAGTAGATTTACAGAGGAGGTCTACTGCTAAAATGATTGCCCTCGATCTGACCTTCGCGGTGATACCTCACATGCATGGTGCAATTGCTGTTTACATATGACGCCAGACCGACGCTTGCGTTCGCCATTGGGCAAGAGCAGGGCAGGACAGGGGTGCTTTTTTTTTTTTTTCTTTTTTTTTTTATTATTAATTTTGCTTTTTTATTTTATTTTTAAATTGTTCCTTCCAAGTATTTTTTTTTTTTATCATTTTTATTGTTATCTCAGGGAATGTAAATATCCCCTATGATAGCAATAGGTAGTGACAGGTACTCTTTTTTTGAAAAAACTGGGGTCTTCTAGACCCTAGATTTTTCCTCTGCCCTCAAAGCATCTGACCACACCAAGATCCGTGTGATAAAATGCTTTCCCAATTTCCCAATGGCGCTTTTTATATCCAGGGGGGGGGCATTCCCTCCCACTGCTTGTAAAAGCAGTCCAGAGGCTAATTAGCCGCTAGGATTGCTTTTACATGAAAGCCGGCCGCAGGCTGAAAAGAATGATACCAAGATGATACCTAAACCCGCAGGCATCATTCTGGTATAAACATTCAAAGTCCAGCAACATACCAGTACGTTGCTGGTCCTTGTTGGACATGTATTGTAATCTTTTTATTTCATGCAGCCAGTTGGCTGAACGAAAAAAGAGATTGATCGGTGGGTATGCCCACCATTAGAATACCGCCCTTCATCCACCCACTTCCAATGATGGGCATACACGCACCATTTATATATGCCGAAGCATGGGGGCATCCTCCCGCAAAAAAGTTATGCCGCACACACATGGTCGGACTTTTCCACGGGCAAGCCTCCGTCGGAATTTCGACCGTATGTACGCGGCATTAGGAGCAAAATCGCTCCTCCGCCCCTGCTGCCCCAATGCTTCGGCATATTTGCTTTTTTTTTTTTAACTGTGGTGGTGAAATCACCTCCTACAGCACTGGAGTCGCATGGATCAGGCCTGTCTCTGCGAACGCTGCAGTTATGTGTGTTTTTGTTTTGTAAGTGACAGTGATCGATCGATACTGCACTTGGGTGGCCTGGGCTGGACGGAGGGGCAAAACGCAGGTGCCAGCAGGTATCTGGGCTGATCCCGCTAACACTGCGTTTTTGGGAACCCTAAACTGCTGGGGACGCTAGTATAGATCTGATCAGATATTGATCTGTTCAGATACTATACCACTAAGGGGGGTGTATGCTTCACGCGTGGGTGTTAGCGTTACTGGCACTAACCTGACGCTGCCTGGGGTGTGACTCAGACCCTCTCCGACGCTAAAACCTAATTGATATCACCCGCCGGGCGATCAGGGGGTTAAACCTTTATTGGGTTATATACACGGCGGGTGCCCTGACACTATAAAAAGCAAACTAACTAACCAGCGTCACCCGTAACACTTATATGGTGATCACTGGTGAAAGGGTTAACTAGGGGCAATCAGGGGGTTAAAACCTTTATTAGATAATATATGGGGGTACCTGACGCTATAAAAACCTGCGGCGAACCTAAAAAAAATTACCAGCTACCGATCTGCATCACCAACACTAAGACAGCGTTTAGAAAAACGATCGCTTAGCGACAGTGGTGATGGGGGTGAAAGGGTTACCTGGGGGGCGATCAAGGGGGTTAAACCTTTATTAGATAATATATTGTGGTACCTGACGCTATAAAAACCTGCGGCGAACCTAAAAAAAATTACTGGCTGCCAATCGGCATCACTGACGCTAAGACAGCGATCAGAAAAATGATCGCTAAGCGACAGTGGTGATAGGCGGTGAAAGGGTTATCTGGGGGGTGATCAGGGGGTTAAACCTTTATTAGGGGGGGTTAGGGGGCTATACACTGGACCTAAGACTAAACTTTGGTGACACTTTTACAGTCACAAATGTCACTGATTGCAGTGATCACTAAATAAATGGTCACTGCAATCAGTGACACTGTGACTGGGGGCTGGGGGGGTGATCTAGGGGGTGATCTGGGGTGTCTGGGGGGGCAATTTATGTCCCTATGTGTCCTGGTGTCAGTGTAGTGTTGTGTGCACTGACCTGATGTCTTCTCTTGTACGGCACTCGGTATATGTGAGCGCCACACCAGAGATGACATCACTTCCTCCTGCTCCCTCTGTCTGACACAGACAAAGGGGGCATTTCCATTCGCCGGGAGCGATCGCGAGGGGGTGGCCAGAAACGAATGGCTGCCCCCTCATCCCGGAACGCTCCCGGACACTTAGCCACCGCTCACTGTATAGGAGGGGGGTCCGATTGGAGCCCCCAACTATACAAAGGCAATCACGTATGCTCTACGTGATTGTGCCTGTCGGTGCCATTCTGCCGACGTATATATACAGTGAGCGGTCGTTAAGTGGTTAAAGTAAAATACTTTGTGATAAAAAGGACTGGGTTTTAGGTTATACCAGAGTACAGAGTTTCCCATGTGTAGCTCAATTAAAGCAATATTAAACCCAAAGGCAAGAATTATATTGCAGCTTATCAATTCTTAGATGTGATGGCTGTATTTGTTTTCTTTTTCGGGCTCTCTTTCTTCTTGTCGTTGGGCGGGGTCACCTGCGCCCATGCACGTGGGGTTACCTCTCATACAGAGTGCATTCATCAATACCAGGGACTAGGCAGGGGCTGAGGTCATGTGAAGAATCAAACATTAAGGCAGTTCCCCAACTTCGAGATAAGCTTTTACTGTGTGCAGTAATAAAATGCAGAGTTCCTCTGAAAAGCGACTTGTCCCATGTCACTACACACTGTAGCTGGTATGTTTGCATTAGAAGGGACATGCTAAGCCTGTGCCCACTCCACCAGTCCAGTGTACCGCCGTTACCTTACTCTCAGTAACAGAATGGCATCTCGCTGAGTACCTAGTGCCGATCTCATGTGTGCTCTCACTTAAGGCGGAGGTGCAGCCAGATTTTTTTTTTTGTTTTAAAAGTCAGCAGCTACCAACAGTGTAGCTGCTGACTTTTAATAAAGGACACTTACTTGTCCTACTCGCCCGCGATGTCGGTCCCGCCACGGCGATCGATCGCTGCTGGCAGGTCCCCACTCCTCCATCCTGACTAAGGGAAACAGGCAGTGAAGCCTTACGGCTTCACTGCCTGTTTCCTACTGCGCATGCGCCACTCGCACGGCGCTTTGTGAATGGGCAGCTTGCCTCCTGGGATACACACAGTTCCCAGAAGGCAGCGCGCCCCATTCACAAGAAGAGGAAGGAGACCCACCGCGGATTAGAAGATGCACATTAGAGGCAGATTAGGGGACTTCCGCATAGCAATGGGCATTTCGGGCGAGTATAAAAAAAATAAAAAATTATATTAAATTTATTATTTTATTTTTTATAGGATTTTTTATGTAAAAAAAAATTCTGGGTGGACCTCTGCTTTAACTCTACTCTTCCAATACCTTGTGACCAGGCCATAGATCGAGACGCGGGTTCATATCTGGTTGCTACTGGATACCCACCGCTAGGGAGGGAGCCAGAACATAGACCCGATGGCTACCGGAGGACCCGTTACCGTTTTGAGGTACCACGCGTAATGAGTGGTTGCTTGTAGCTTGTTCCTTCACTCAGTTACCCATAGCAACTACACTCCTCTGCTTGTCTTTGCCAAGTTAACCTTTTGTAGTGGTGTTACTTTATACCCCCGACATGTGCTTTACACACCCAGGTACTTTGGAGTACTCCAGAACCAACATGCACCCCTTTGAATAACTTCAGAAAAAGGCTCATGACTGTTGCTATAACTTTTTTTTAACAGTGAATGTTTTTTTATTGAAAATAATCAACGTTGACAATGATACAGTATATGGACAGCAAGTACAAACGTAAACATAAGGTCACAGAGATCTAAGGAAACAGGTCAATGAAAATCACAAATCATCGTCTCAAAATATCAGTAGTCTATAGCAGTGTTTCTCAACTCCAGTCCTCAAGGCGCCCCAACAGGTCATGTTTTCAGGATTTTCCTCAAAGTGAACCGCTGTGGCAATTGAAACTGATCAAATCACCTGTGTAAAATTAAGGAAAGACTGAAAACATGACCTGTTGGGGCGCCTTGAGGACTGGAGTTGAGAAACACTGGTCTATAGCATATAGTGCATAGTTGTGAACCAGTGCCAATATCAAAAGTAGCTATAGAAGGGAAAGAAAAGTAGGGAGGGAGGAGTGAAAGAAAGGGGGGGGGGTGGGCAGAAGAGAGAAGGAAAAAGGAGGAGAGAGAAGAAAAACAAAAAAAAAAAACAAGGGGGGGGGAAGTGGGGGGGGGGGGGGGCGGGGAGGGGACATAAAAGACATATGATAGAACAAAGTTTCTAGTCACAACCAGGAGACAAAATAGAGGACAGCAATAACAAGTAGGATTAATCCATGAGCTCTAAAGCTCCTTTCCATGTGCATCGATCCATTGGGACCAGACCTTATCAAATTTTTTGGGGCAGTTTCTACTCTCGTATGTTAGCTTGTACAAAGGTAGGACAGAGTTTATTGTGGCCGTCCACGCTTGAAGCGTGGGAGGGCCGGGCTGCTTCCACTTAAGAAGAATCTCTCGCCTAGCGTAGTATAGGGCATAGAACAAAAACAGTTTTTCATGCCTGGACACCTCCACACCCTCCATGACCCCAAGCAATGCCAGGGCCGGGTCCAAGGTAAGGGACCAGTCCCCAAACGTTCCCAGGACACCCAACACCCGCTCCCAGTATGGACGCAGTACAGGGCATGACCACACCATATGAAAGAATGTGCCTGGAGACAGACCGCATCTAGAGCATCGAGCACTCGTTCCGGGGTATATGTTCGCTAATCTAGCGGGGGTATAGTATGCCCTGTGCAGGAATTTCAGTTGGATGAAGCGATCTTTAGCTGAAATCATTTTAGTAATATAGTCAGACACCACGTCCCCCCAGGTCTCGTCGGTCAGGTCTGGTATGTCCGACCTCCATTTATCGCAGACGTTCGTCAGGGGCGACACATGCGCCGCGGAGAGGTAAAAGTAGAGGGAGGACAGGGGCTTATCCATGAATTTTGATATGAGTAGCCGTTCAACCGCATCAGTCTGGAGGGTCAGAGGATCAGGGAACTGTGCCAGCATCGCATGACTGAGCTGATAATATCTGAACCTCATGGAGGCAGGGAGATGGAACTTAGCCTTCAACGTCTCAAAGGAAGAGAAGGATCCGTCGGTGTAAACATGCTTGATGGTGACTACTCCTCTAGCCGCCCACAACTGTGGCTCTGGGAGCCCATAGATGTGCGTCAGCAATGGGTTACCCCATAGGGGAGTATGGGGAGAGATGACCGAGTCCGATCTGTAGACCGATCTGGCTCTCTGCCACACCAAAATGGTTGTGCGCATTAAAGTTGTGACCTGGGGTGGGCCCTAGGCCCTCTATAGGGTAAATTAGTCAATGTCGCATAAGACCCCAAGATGGCAGCCTCGAGGGTCACCGCCGGGTTCTGCCTGGGCTGATCAAACCACCACCGGACCGTAACCAGGACTGCAGCCCAATAGTAGAGCAGGAAGTGGGGCAGTGCCAGGCCCCCCTGTGACAGGGGGAGCTGGAGTGTCCTCCTCGCCAGTCGCGGGATCCTGCCAGCCCAGACAAATGCAGAGACAATGGAGTCAATCTTTTGAAAAAAGGACTTAGGGAGTGGGCAGGGAGTGTTCCTAAAAAAATACAAAAATTTGGGGAGATAGACCATTTTTACTAAATTCACCCTACCCACCGGGGATAGGGGCAATGTTTTCCAGAGTTGGCATTTCCTGCCGAACTGGGTCAACAGGGGAAGAAAGTTGTCATCGATATACGCCTGAGGGGACCCCCGGACCACCACCGCAAGATATTTAAATTCGTCCACCCATTGGAGTGGCGTGTCTGTGACCGCCCCGGAGCCCGAAGGGTGGAGGGAAAAGAGGACTGACTTGTCCCAGCTGACACGAACCCCAGAATATTTCCCGAATTGGTCTATTATCTCAAGTGCCGAAGTGAGAGAGGGACCCGCATCAGCCAAGTACAGCAGGGTATCGTCGGCATACAGAGAAATTTTCTCCTGAAGTGTCGCGACCCCGATGCCCCTCACCCTCTGATCCTGCCGGATTAAGATTGCCAGGGGTTCAATCGCCAGGGCAAAAAGCCCCGGAGAAAGGGGGCATCCCTGCCTGGTGCCCCTATGTAGTTTAAAGGGAGGGGACAGCAGGCCATTAACCCTGACCCGGGCGGTTGGGTCCCTGTAGAGCAGTTGAATCCAGGAGATAAACCTAGGCCCAAAACCAAAATTCTCCAGCACCTTCCAGAGGAAAAGCCACTCGACCGAGTCGAATGCCTTTTCGGCATCAAGCGCCGCCACCACCCCAGCATCGCCCTCACCAGCCAGATCGACGTGGGTATACAGCCTACGGATATTGATATCCGTGCCTCTGCCTGGCATGAAGCCGGACTGATCCGGATGGACCAGAGCTGTGATCACTTTATTCAATCGCGTTGCCAGTATTTTGGCCAGCAACTTGGCATCCACGTCGATCAGGGAGATCGGGCGATAGGACTTGCACAGTTCGGGGTCCTTACCCGGCTTTGGAATAACCACTATGACCGCCTCTGACATGGAGGCCGGCAAGGCCCCATCCTCCAGTGAGGTCAGAAGCATGGAGTGAAACTTAGGGGCCAGATCCTCAGCGTATGTCCTGTAGAACTCCGTGGGGAACCCGTCAGGGCCTGGTGTTTTCCCAGCCTGAAGTGAGGAGATAGCTCGCTGGACCTCTTCAAGGGCAATAGGGGAGTCAAGTTGGTCTCTATAGGTATCGGTCAGGACTGGGAAGTCAACGTCCGACAGGTAGATATGGAGGTCGTCCAACGAGTAGTCAACCCGGGTAGAATAGAGGTCAGAGTAATAGGACGCAAAACACCCATTGATCGCCCTAGATGAAGTCTGTCTGACCCCGGCACCGTCAATCAAGGCGGGAACGCTCATGGAGGCAGACTGCTCCCTGACCAACCACGCCAGCAACCTACCCCCCCCCCGCTCACCCTCCTCAAAGATCCTTTGGGACTGTTGGAGCAACTTCTTTTTAGTCAGTGCAGTGCGGAGCAGCATAACCTCTCTGGTGCCCTCCTGAAGCTTAGTATGGATCAGTGGATCACCTGACTGGGCATATTGGCGCTCCAGGGAGGCGGCCCTATCCTCCGCCTCAACTAAATTGGCCTTCAGTTGTCTACGAGCACCGCCAATAAGCGATTGATACTGGCCCCTGGAGGAGGCTTTAAAGGCATCCCAAACCACCGCCGCCAGGGCCGACCCCGGATTAAGAGCCCAGTAAGTGGTCATATGCAGGCGAAACCCAGAATCCACCCCAGGGTCAGAGATCCAGAATCTCGACAGCCGCCACAATTTATCCGTGGGGGAGCCTTCCAGAGACAATTTAAGGAGGAGTGGGGCATGGTCGGATATACCTCTTGGAAGAATGGAGATCTGTTGGACCCTAGATAATAGAGGTCTCCCCGCATACATCAAGTCTATGCGTGAGAGAGTCCTATGGGTGGCCGAATGACAGGTAAAGGACCTATCGGAGGGGTGACGCCACCTCCACAAGTCCGTCAGGCCGTAGGTCTCCGCCCAGACCAAGAGATCCGAAGTGGATCCCCTCACTAAGCCAAGACGATCCAGCCCAGTGTTAGGCGGCATGTTAAAATCCCCTACAATCATCAAGTTATCAGTACTATAGTTGGCAATGAGGGGGCCCAGTTTGTGAAGTACCTTGACCGACGCAGGAGGGGGTAAATAGACACCCACCAGCACCATCTCGAGGCCCTCCACCATTGCATGTAAAATTATGAACCGTCCATCCGGGTCAAGCACGAGCCCTAAGAGCCTAAACGGCAGGGACTTGCGCACCAGTATGCTAACCCCCCTAGCAAAATTAGAATAGGTGGAGTGGTAGTGATGACTAACCCAGGGTTTTTTTAGACTAAGGGTTTTCCTCCCCATGAGGTGAGTTTCCTGAAGGACACATATATGAGGGTTGTAGGGCTTCAGGAATTGGAACACCAGTGACCGCTTCACAGGGGAGTTAAGGCCCCTGGTGTTCCAAGAGACAAGTGTCAGCGATGCCATTCAACAAGCAGGCGCATCAGTAATGGAGAGTAATCAGAGGACAGGCCCGACCCGGATGGAGTGGAAGCAAGCAACCCAATAGTACACAAAGAGTATCCCATGAAGGGTAGTAAAAACGTAGGCCCAATTGACTGTATCACATATTTAACCATAAAATAAACAGTAAAACAGAAAGAAAAACAAAAACAAAAAACAACAAAACAACCCCCCCTCCCCGCCAACCCCCCCGAAACAGCGGGTGGCTCCTCTTCCCAAAAAGAGCACGGCAAGCCGCCATGCATTGGAGGTAACGCGTGCAAGAGGCTTACTGAACATAAATCTACAGACCCATAACTGCTAGGGTCGTCCGGATAATAAAAAATGGTGCCAGTCTCCCAGTAGGCTGGGGGTACAAAACTTGGTGCTTTTACATGCCTTCCTCAGAAAAAAAAAAAACACATGGGCCCCCGGCTTTAGCAAAGGTCCCCTGTAGTTGACAAACAGGGAAAGGGCAACATAATAGGGGCATAGCGGGTACAGGTAAGCATGTCTTCCAGGCCTTCCCGCTACGGGGAGCATAGTGTAGTGCGACCCCTTGTCTCTCAGCAGGATAACAGGTAGGGAAAAAAAAAAAACAAAAAAAAAAAACACACACCAATAAAGAATAAAAACCAAAAACCAAAGGGGAAATGTCAAGGTATCACAATGGCAAAGGGGGGAAGACCACAGTCAAACCGCAAGGCAAGAGGAAGGAAGATTGCCAGAGGGCCACATGTATGGATGGAGAACTTCAAGGCAACAAGGAAGTGTAGTTCGTATACTTGCTTTATCCCGCACGGATCGTATCAAGCCAGGAAGACGCCTCCTCAGGTGATGTGAAGAATCTCACTCGTTCGCCATCTTGGACCCTGAGCCTGGCGGGAAACAGCATACTGTATTTCAGATTTTTGGTGCGGAGGCGGGAGCGGACCTGGTCAAATGACTTCCTCTGCTTCTGCGTTTCAATAGAATAGTCAGGGAATATAAGGAGTTTAGCGTTCTCATATTTCAGGTCACCCACACTTCTAGCCTCTCTGAGGACAAGGTCCCGATCCCGGTAGTTCAGCAGCTTAAAGATGAATGTGCGTGGGAGGTTTCCCGGTGGGCCCCTAGCGTCAGGTATCCTATGAGCCCTCTCCACCACGAAGTGAGGGGAAAAAGAGGCACGGGGTAGGAGGGTGCGCAGCAACTGCTCCGTAAACGTGGTGGTGTCGTTCCCCTCAGACCCCTCGGGCAGCCCTATGATGCGCAAATTGTTGCGTCTATTGCGGTTCTCGGAATCTTCAGCACGGAACTCCAGGTGCTCGACTCTAATTTTAAGGGTATGGAGGTCAGCCGTGTGTTCCGTTTGCACATCCTCAGCCGCAGACACACGCTGCTCCACCTCTGACACCCTGCCTTTAAAAGCGTCAATATCTCTCCTAATCAGGCCCAGTTCAATATACATGCTGTCAATCTTCTCTGTAAGGGCTGTTTTACAGCCATTAATGGCCTCCATGAGGGCTGTGTGTTCAGGGGAGGTTTGGGGAGCTGCAGCCCCATGACTCACCTCCTCCTCTTCCTGAGCCGACATGATGGGTGAGACTGCTGCGTCCTTCCCTTCAGTATGGCGCGCGGTCCCGCACTTCTTCTGGCTCTGCCGGCGCGCTGATCCCCCTCTCCGATAGCCGGGCATGAGCGGGGGTTGCCCGGGGCAGAAAGCAAGCGAACGAGCCGGTGGAAGGGCTCCCAGCACCGCAGGGAAGAAGGAGAAATGATCCGGACGGCGGAGCGGAGCTAATACACGTCCGCTCCCGTCGCCATCTTGGACAGCAGGAGAGTACGAAATGAACAACGTCCTGTCCCTGATCCCAATTAAGATAGCGTCATGACCCAAGCATATAACTGAGAATAGAGTCCATAATGGCATTGTCCATGGCTGAATTCCAGTCCGTGATCCCCAGATTCCTTAGCCCCATACTTGCACCCACAGATGAATCTGCGACACATCTGTACCCATGTCCCAGTCTCAGGCTCCCTCAGACCTTGGCTGCCCCTCCCCCCTTTTGTTTTTATACAGCACCGGTGGGCCGATCCAAACCAAAAGACTGGTAACTGAGCCAAAAAATGCTTAATCCTTTCCCCAGCCTGGGCCAGTTGCTGAGTAACTAATTGCACACACATTTTTCCAACCTGCCTACAAGTCTGTTCAAAAGCCCAAGCTCTCCAGCAGAACGTATCAGTTGACATGAATGAGACAAACCACTCAACACTGGCAGGGGTGATTAAGATGAGCTTTTTTTTATTCATAGAAAACCTTTATCCCAAGAGGAAAACATTTTTTTATGTAACCGATTACAAATTGTGAGCTAGAGTTTGGTTTCAATTTGTTAGAGTAACTTAATCTGCTAGAACATATAACACAACCCACAACCCTCCCCCCCCAGACTGACAACATTGCTGTCTACTGTGCCTCCTGTGCTCCAGAGTGGTGTCTTACCAATACAGAAGTCACCAGGCCAGATCACCAGGTGAAAAGAGAGAGGAGAAAAATACCAAAAGAAAAGAAAACCGGTGCAGCCATCACATCTAATGATTGGTAAGCTGCAATACGATACATTTTTGGTTTGGGGTTTACCACTTCAGAAGTGAGAATACTATCTCACTATTGTCAACATTTTTCACCATAAATATTATGTGGTGGGTCCCTTACAATATTTAATTTCCCTTTGTACCAAACTTAGGTTTGTATTTTTGTCAATGGCAACTTCTCCATTTGTGGGGTACAAATTTTAAGTGCCGCAAATAAAAAGGTTTTTATTTTTATTTGTTGGATTACACTCCATGAAATTTCTTTTGTCCTCTTGACCCTCAATTATACCTACGAAAAATGCTGGAATGCTTAATCTGACGCACATTATTGAAAACAATTATTGCATTGCCAGGAATATATGCACAACTTTTTTCCTTTAAACCTTTCACTGCCAAGTCCGTACGCCATATGGACCTACAGAAGTGCCTGCAGGTGGCCACATTAGTACCATGTACGGACCTCATGGTTACTTCAATGACCATAAGCTTTTATCAGATGTGTGGTGAGGGTGGGGGTGAAGTAGGAGCTTGGGGGGCTTAGTAAACATGTGTTTACCAAGTTCCCCCCTGTAGTAGAGCAGGCACATGCAGCGATCACTACTGATCGCTGCTATATACCCACTGACAGATGATACATTGTAACACTAGCAATTACAATATATCAGACTGTCATTTTATGAATTAATGGAATCTCTATACAGATTCCTCATTCATTCAAGTAAAGTGTTGCAGAGAAAAGGGATTTTCAGTCCCTTTCTCAGTTTCAAAAAAAGATATGGGGGGTCTGTGCAGACCTCTGATAATCGCACCAAAGACCCACACCCCCCCCCTCCCAGGTCCGCTCGCACTCACCCCTCCACGGATACCTCAGCTTCTCCTCCCAGCCAACCTGAACCATCCTGATTGGCCAGGAGGAGAACCAGGAAGATGATAGCGAATATGATTTTGCTATTGTCACAAATGGGTGGGTTTGAGGGTACAATGCTCTGCGCCCCGAGCTCAACCTTTTTCAAGTCAATTAGAGCCTCATGCTCTAATCACCTGGCTTGAAAAAAAAAAAACGTATACAAAATGTACGAGTCCGGCGCCCTGCAGGGGGGCGGCGCCCCACCGCCACTATTGGACTGTCCACTCATGGTAAGACCCCTTTTACATGGAGTGGACTGTCAAGCAGACCTGCCTGCTCAGCGGAGGATCTGTCTGCTGATTCCCGCTGAGCAGGCGGATGACAGGTCCTTGTCCGCTCCGCTGATGCAGAGTGGACACAAACACAGCTCGCTATTCTCTATGGGACTGTCGGATGGAAACAGACTGCCTGTCCATTTCCATCGAATGCCATCGATCTGCTAGATGGATAGGGAAAGGAATCCCCATCTGTCTGTTTTTAGCGGACTGGATCGGATGCAGGCGGGTGTAAAACCGACACATGTCCATTTACATCAGCCTCTCCATAGAGAACAATGGGTGGTCCGATTGGGCCCGCCTGAAAAATGGACAGGCAGACCCGATTGGTTTGCTTGTGTGAAAGGGGCCCAAGGCCTTGTTCACACAGGGCATACACAGCGTACCTTTACAGGGATGCAAGGGTGTTCCGTGCATCTCTGTGCAGGCAGACCCATTGAGGTCATTTGGGATGCAGCAACTGCACAAACAGAGCCATCGCTCCCAATTTTACATCCATGTAGATCCGCATGCATGTCCCTGAGCTCACACTGTCTGCATTCGTGGTCATGTACACACACCCACACAGATGTCAGATTGGGAACAGCAGCTATGCCTGTGCAGCCATTGCATCCCGATTGACATAAATGGGACTGCCTGTATGGGGATGCACGGAACACCTGTGCATCCCTGTGCGGGTAAACATGGCCCTCCATGGGCATACACTTTATTATGCCACATGTGAACGATGCTTTAGTAGCAATTTACCAGGAATTTTGTAAGTTACGTTGTGTTTATGTGCACGAATAAAGATTTTAGTGTATTTGTTCTAAAAATAGCAATATGATGAACATTTGCTCAATTATTGCGGGGTCCAAAAAAAAAAAAATCAGTAGCACTTTTTCATTCTACAGGTCATGTGCTTTTAGAAAATGTCTAGTTTGAGGGGGTCTTTTAAAATTCTGAAAGCTGCAAGTGAAAAATTAAATCCTCCCAGATTTTTTGAGAAATTTTTGGGCAAGTTCGATTTTCACCATTTTGCAAAAAGGAGCAATTTAAAATTTACAAATATTTGGTATTTATCAACTCCATACAGGTTAAGCTTTTATATTTGGTAGTGATTTAGCAGGAATTTTGTAAAATTAGCTGTGTTTTTATCCGTCAACAATGGTTTTAGTGTATTTTTTGCGAATATATTGATTTGATAAACATTTGCGCAAAAACGGCAGGGTCAATGTAAATCAGTAGCACTTTCTTTTTATGTTAGAGGTCATATGCTTTCAGGAATATATGGTTTTGGGGGTCTTTCGCAAATTCCTAAAGCTGTAAGGGAAAAATTAAAACCTTCCGATTTTTTGCGAAATTTGGATATTTACACTTTTGCGTCTGTTCAATTTTCACCATTTTGCAAAAAGGCGCAATTTAAAAGTTACAAATATTAGTTATTTATTAACTCAATACAGGTTAAAGTTTTATATTTAGGAGGAATTTTGTAAAGTTTGCTGCGTTTTCATCTGCCAATAATGGTTTTAGTGTATTCTTTGCAAATATATTGGTTTGATAAACATTTGCGCAAATACAGGGGGGAGGTCTAAAAGAATCAGTAGCACCTTCTTTTTAATTCTACGGATCATGTTCTTTCAGAACATATATGGTTTGGGGGGGTATTTCACAAATTCTGAAAGCTATAAGTGAAAAATAAAAAAAGCAAAAGGAAAAATTGCAAAAATGGTCTGGCCAACTTAGTGTACAAAATGGAGCACAGGGCTCGGCAGCGAAAGGGTTAAAGACACCAATAAAAACTTGATAGTTCCTACCCTTTCCTACTCTTTATCCAACACTAAAAAATATGTTTTGTTTGCAGATCCACAATAAGAAATCTAAAACCGAGAAATTTAATCCCAAATTAGGAGCACTTTTACTGCTACAATAGCAGTGACCTAGAAATTATATACGGTAATTTTGTACAGAAATCAGCATTTAGAATCTTCTCATTATCTAGCAAAACTACTTGCAGCAATATTGAAACCAACTTCAGCATCTTAGGATTTAATTTACAGAGTATGTTTTCCCAAATCAACCCTGTTCCCAGGTCAAGAAACCCCCTTGACCCTATACTGTACATTTATCCTTTGAAACTAGTTCTTTTTGCAGGTATGCTGCATCCAGCAGTTTTAAGACCAAAGTACCGGTAATTGCATTTGGGTTTACAGTACAGTATATGCCTTTTTGCCCAATGTTCTGCTGACACCCTGTGGTTAATTTAACTGCACTAATCTATCTGTGAAGTCACCTGGTTTGTGATGTAAATTTCTTCCTTCTCAGTATTGGTTCTTGCCTTCTATGCTGTAAGAGACCCATCACTGTGGTGGAGAGAAATATTCTGTTTGAAATCCAAATCTCTTCCATCTATCACATATGATTTGTAACTGCATAAATTATTTTTGTGAATGTCAAGTATTTTGATGAATAGAGCTATACATAATAAAGATTGTGTGCAGTTTTTGTCTTTATGCTATTCAAGCTAGGCATGAAGGTCTCAGAGAAGTTATTACAACAACTGGAGTCAGAACAACAAGTATTGCAAGAAAATCAGAAGAAGTGACAAGGGCAGCAATGTATAAAACTCTAGCACCACCCATGAGGCAAGCCTACTGATCATTTATCTCCAATGCAACATTTTATGAGCAATTCATTTTCAAAGAATACAAATGCTGATTGTCCATGGATACTCACTTGTCAAACTACAATACATAAGCAAGACTGGATGAGCTCCAAGCTACAGCACTTTCTTGCATCTATGGACGAAAACCATGGCACTCAGAGTGCTTCTCAAGGCCCTCAATGTATGTGTCATGTTATAGTGGTTAATTATATAATAATTATAATTCATTTTACAGTACAATATGACATGTGGATCAGTAACAGAAATGTTATCACAAATATCATCATTAGCATTGAGTAACAGTCATAGCTACTTAAGTTACTCATAACCCTCTGTCACAAAATCGTGATAAAACACTGAATATATAAGATCAACAATTGTTATTACAAACACAAAAAAACTTAGTTTTTCCTGATTTTGTTTAATGCTCGATATAGAACTGTCACTTTCCTTATGGGAACAATAGGGTTAAGATGACACTGTTCCATAATGATTAAAATCATAATGAGCCCATTACCATGCTAACAATCTAACTTACAATGAAGGCTGTCAAGGACGCCCATCAAAGACGAAAAATTCTTTGAAAAGGAAACCTAATACCATTCTACTGAACCAGAGGGCTGCTGTGATGTGATATAAAGATACCTGCAGTGAAAACCCATGCTACAGGAAAATCATACCAAGATATCCATCTAAAACTGTACCACTACCCTCACTGCTAACAGGGAAAGAAAGCCGAGTGGCTTAACCACTTAAGCCCCGGACCAATATGGGCCATTATGACCAGGCCCCTTTTCGCGATTCGGCACTGCGTCGCTTTAACTGACAATTGCGCGGTCGTGCGACGTGGCTCCCAAACAAAATTGGCGTCCTTTTTTTCCCACAAATAGAGATTTCTCTTGGTGGTATTTGATCACCTCTGCAGTTTTTATTTTTTGCGCTATAAACAAAAATAGAGCGAAAATTTTGAAAAAAAAAATACATATTTTTTACTTTTTGCTATAATAAATATCCCCAAAAAATATATAAAAAAACCATTTATTTTCCTCAGTTTAGGTCGATACGTATTCTTTTACATATTTTTGGTAAAAAAATAAATAAAAAAAACGCAATCGCCGCTTATTGATTGGTTTGCGCAAAAATTATAGCGTTTACCAAATAGGGTATAGTTTTAAGGCATTTTTATTAATTTTTTTTTTTTTACTAGTAATGGCGGCGATCAGCGATTTTTTTCACGACTGCGACATTATGGCGGACACATCGGACACATTTTTTGGGACCATGGTCATTTTCACAGCGAACAGTGCAATAAAAATGCACTGGTTACTGTGAAAATGACACTGGCAGTGAAGGGGTTAACCACTAGGGGCGCTGGAGGGGTTAAGTGTGCCTAGGGGCATGTTACTGAGGGGGGGGCGTGGCTACAACTGACACGTCACCGATCTGATTACACAGAGCGGAGATCGCTGACATTGTCAGTAGAGGAGCGGGGAGATGTTGTTTACACACACATCTCCCCGCTCCGAGCCTCCGTGAGACGATCGCGGGGATACCCGCGGCGATCGAGTCCGCAGGACCCGCGGTCCCACTCACGGGGAAGACAGGGGGGTCGCGAGCGTGCCGCCAGCGGCGCGCGCGACCCCGACGTCGGCAGTTGAAGGGCTACGTACAGGTACGTGATTGTGCCTGTACGAGCCATTCTGCCAACGTATATCGGCGTGAAGGGGTCGTTAACTGGTTAAGCAGTTGGGACCATTTTTAAAAGCACTCTTAGCATCAATTCTATTGCAGCTGAAAGTTATATCTCTTGCCACAATAGTTTTTTGATCTCTGCTAAAAAAAATAATAATACATATATAAAAAAAAACAAAAAAAAAACACTGCTTAGAATAGTGTCAAATTTATAAAAAGATTAAGGCATTTTCCGCTGGAGATATGAGTTTTGTTGCGCATCCGTAGGACAAAGTGACCTGAAAAAGCGGAGCATATACAGTGGGTACGGAAAGTATTCAGACCCCCTTACATTTTTCAATCTTTGTTATATTGCAGCCATTTGCTAAAATCATTTAAGTTCATTTTTTTCCTCAATGTACACACAGCACCCCATATTGACAGAAAAACACAGAATTGTTGACATTTTAGCAGATTTAGTAAAGAGAAAAACTGAAATATCACATGGTCCTAAGTATTCAGACCCTTTGCTGTGACACTCATATATTTAACTCAGGTGCTGTCCATTTCTTCTGATCATCCTTGAGATGGTTCTACGGCTGGGTTCACACTAGTGCGACACGACATCTGTCCTACTTTGGATCCGACTTTGCCCTGCGACATGAAGCCAACATATGTCCGACTTTCAATGAACGGGGATCCGACTTGGATCCCCGCCAATAGCAGGCACTGTGTTTGGTATGAATCTTGAAGGGGAACTCCAGGCCAAATTTTAAATAAAAAACCGGCATGGGTTCCCCCTCCAGGAGCATACCAGGCCCTTGGGTCTGGTCTGGATTTGAAGGGGAACCCCCTACGCCGAAAAACGGCGTGGGGGTCCCCCCCAAAATCCAAACCAGACCCTTATCCGAGCACACAACCTGGCCGGCCGCAGGGGAAGAGGGGGGGACGAGAGAGCGGCCCCCCCTCCCTCCTGAACCGTACCAGGCCACATGCCCTCAACATGGGGGGTTTGGTGCTCTGGGGCAGGGGGGCGACCTGCGGCCCCCCACCCCAAAGCACCCTGCCCCCATGTTGATGAGGACAGGGCCTCTTCCTGACAATCCTGGCCGTTGGTTGTCGGGGTCTGCGGGCGGGGGCTTATCGGAATCCGGGAGCCCCCGGATCCCGGCCCCCCACCCTATGTGAATGAGTATGGGGTACATCGTACCCCTACCCATTCACCTGGTGGAAAAAAATTGCAATAAAAAAACCACACAGCTTTTTAAAAGTATTTTATTGCACAGCTCCGGGGGTCTTCTTCCGACTTCGGGGGTCTCCGGTGTCATCGCCGCGCTCTCCGGTTCTTTCTTCTGCCGGGCCTCCGCTAACTTCTTTTTAGCTCTTTTGCTAACGGAGGCCCGGTCTTCTCCGTCGTCTCGTCCGGCTCTCCGTTGTCCTTCTGCCGGCCCCTCCACTAACTTCTTGGTAGCTCTTTTGCTAGTGGAGGAGCCGGTCTTCCCGTCGTCGTCGTCGCCGTCTTCTTCTCTCTTCTCCTCCTCGATGTTGACGCGTCGTTTCCTCCCGCTGTAATACTGGCTCTCCGCTCCGCTCCGCATTAATATAGGCTTTTCATGACGTCACAGTCACATGTTCCGGGGCACATGGCCCCGGAGCATGTGACTGTGACGTCATGGGAACATGTGACTGACGTCATGGGAAGCCTATATTAATGCGGAGCGGAGCGGACAGACAGTATTACAGCGGGAGGAAGCGACGCGTCAATATCGAGGAGGAGAAGAGGGAAGAAGAGGGAAGAAGACGGCGACGACGGGAAGACCGGCCCCTCCACTAGCAAAAGAGCTAAAGAAGTTCGTGGAGGGGCCGGCAGAAGGACAACGGAGAGCCGGACGAGACGACGGAGAAGACCGGGCCTCCGTTAGCAAAAGAGCTAAAAAGAAGTTAGCGGAGGCCCGGCGGAAGAAAGAACCGGAGAGCGGGAGAAGAACCGGAGAGCGGGAGAAGAAGAAGGCGACGTAGAAGACCGGGCCTCCGCTAGCAAAAGAGCTAAAAAGAAGTTAGCGGAGGCCCAGCAGAAGAAAGACCCGGAGAGCGCGGCGATGACACCGGAGACCCCCGAAGTCGGAAGAAGACCCCCGGAGCTGTGCAATAAAATACTTTAAAAAGCTGTGTGGTTTTTTTATTGCAATTTTTTTCCACCAGGTGAATGGGTAAGGGTACGATGTACCCCATACTCATTCACATAGGGTGGGGGGGCCGGGATCCAGGGGCCCCTTTATTAAAGGGGGCTCCCGGATTCCGATAAGCCCCCCGCCCGCAGACCCCGACAACCAACGGCCAGGGTTGTCGGGAAGAGGCCCTGTCCTCATCAACATGGGGACAGGGTGCTCTGGGGTGGGGGGGCCGCAGGTCGCCCCCCTGCCCCAGAGCACCAAACCCCCCATGTTGAGGGCATGCGGCCTGGTACGGTTCAGGAGGGAGGGGGGCCGCTCTCTCATCCCCCCCTCTTCCCCTGCGGCCTGCCAGGTTGTGTGCTCGGATAAGGGTCTGGTTTGGATTTTGGGGGGGACCCCCATGCCGTTTTTCGGCGTAGGGGCGCCCCTTCAAATCCAGACCAGACCCAAGGGCCTGGTATGCTCCTGGAGGGAGAACCCATGCCGGTTTTTTATTTAAAATTTGGTCTGGAGTTCCCCCTCAAAAGCAGCACAGCACAAGTCGCATGCCAAAGTCGGATCATGCAAGACTGCGGTCCGACTTTGATCCGACTTCAATGATAGTCAATGGGCTGAAGTAGGATCAAAGTCGGACCGAAGTAGTACAGGGAGCATTTTCAAACTCGGACCGACATGTGTCGGACCAGTTAAGACGGCTCCCATAGGGAAACATTGATTTTCACACGTCATGCGACATGAGCTCCCAATGTCGGAGCGTTTGTCGCCCCAGTGTGAACCAGGCCTACACCTTCATTTGAGTCCAGCTGTGTTTGATTATACTGATTGGTCTTGATTAGGAAAGCCACACACCTGTCTATAAGACCTTACAGCTCACAGTGCATGTCAGAGCAAATGAGAATCATGAGGTCATAGTTACTGCCTGAAGAGCTCAGAGACAGAATTGTGGCAAGGTACAGATCTGGCCAAGGTAACAAAAAAATTCTGCTGCACTTAAGGTTCCTAAGAGCACAGTGGCCTCCATAATCCTTAAATGGAAGACGTTTGGTGACGACCAGAACCCTTCCTAGAGCTGGCTGTCCGGCCAAACTGAGCTATCGGGGGGAGAAGAGCCTTGGTGAGAGAGGTAAAGAAGAACCCAAAGATCACTGTGGCTGAGCTCCAGAGATGCAGTTGGGAGATGGTTGAAAGTTGTAGAAAGTCAACCATCTCTGCAGCCCTCCACCAGTCGGGGCTTTATGGCAGAGTGGCCCGACGGAAGCCTCTCCTCAGTGCAAGACACATGAAAGCCCGCATGGAGTTCGCTAAAAAACACCTGAAGGACTCCAAGATGGTGAGAAATAAGATTCTCTGGTCTGATGAGACCAAGATAGAACATTTTGGCCTTAATTCTAAGTGGTATGTGTGGAGAAAACCAGGCACTGCTCATCACCTGTCCAATACAGTCCCCACAGTGAAGCATGGTGGTGGCAGCATCATGCTGTGGAGGTGTTTTTCAGCTGAAGGGACAGGACGACTGGTTGCAATCGAGGGAAAGATGAATGCGGCCAAGTACAGGGATATCCTGGAAGAAAACCTTCTCCAGAGTGCTTAGGACCTCAGACTGGGCCGAAGGTTAACCTGCCAATAAGACAATGACCCTAAGCACACAGCTAAAATAATGAAGGAGTGGCTTCACAACAACTCCGTGACTGTTCATGAATGGCCCAGCCAGAGCCCTGACTTAAACCCAATTGAGCATCTCTGGAGAGACCTAAAAATGGCTGTCCACCAACGTTTACCATCCAACCTGACAGAACTGGAGAGGATCTGCAAGGAGGAATGGCAGAGGATCCCCAAATCCAGGTGTGAAAAACTTGTTGCATCTTTACTAAAAAGACTCATGGCTGTATTAGATCAAAAGGGTGCTTTTACTAAATACTGAGCAAAGGGTCTGAATACTTAGGACCATGTGATATTTCAGATTTTCTTTTTTAATAAATCTGCAAAAATTTCGACAATTCTGTGTTTTTCTGTCAATATGGGGTGCTGTGTGTACATTGAGGAAAAAAATGAACTTAAATTATTTTAGCAAATGGCTGCAATATAACAAAGAGTGAAAAATTTAAGGGGGTCTGAATACTTTCCGTACCCACTGTATTATTATTCATTAGATAAATAAAAAGGTGCTGTTACCACGTGATAGGTTACAGTTTCAGTAGATTCTGTGGTCTTCAAGATCTGGTAACAGTGCATGCTCTCCCTACTATTGTGTAAGGGCATAGGGGGTCACAGCAATTTAATCCGCTACTGTCCAAACGTCACTAAATCGCTTTTGCAGGAGCTGCAGAAGTGCTTAGTGCAATCACTCATTACCAGATGCAGCTGCTGCTGTAGTGAATGAGATGGGTGCCGATTTTGAAATAGTAGCAGCAATTCTTCCTATGACTGTCCTCTCAGCCCTCTGCCAGCACCCCTACTGTGTTGCTGAACTGTGCAAGGTAGATGGCAGGCACAGGAAGTAGTGCTGATAGAGGCTGGCGGAGAAGGCTTACTAAAACACCTATCTCTCCCAGCCTTCCTCTCTCTGTTCTGCCTACACTATACCCCTTACACCCCCCCCTCCCACTGTTACAATGTAAGCAGTACATGCCCCCACTTCAACTAGTCTGCCAGCAATACATCCCCCCAACCCACTACTCTGCCGGCAATAAATCCTGCCACTGCTGCTGTGCCTGCAGTTACTCTCATCCCAATCCTACTCACCCATCCTTACATCCCCAACCCCCACTCTTAACACACAGCAGTACCTGCATGCCAACTCACCCTGATCACTGCACCTTAACCACATGTCCCCCTCAACCATGCCTGCACGGCCCCCTCCACTGTCACTACCCCAGCTGCCACTATACCACCACTATGGCTCCAGTGCACATGTGTAGAAGCTTACTGACCATATTTCTGTCCCCGGAGACAGCACACTACCATTCATGCACATTATAACACTGCCATATTGCGATGGTCACAGTATCCATGCAGGTCAAGTGAAGAAAGAAAACAGAAAAGGCAAGTAGCATCACCCAGCTTAGGTTTTGACCATCAGTACACAATTTCTGCTGATACTGTGCAGGGGGAATCTGATAAAATAGTATGTGCGTAGAGGGCTCTTGTAATTGTACACTTCAGACTAGTGATACGGAGAGAGGTGTTTTGAGAGCAGGGATGCCCCCTACAGTACTCTAGGCAGTACTTATTTGTTTTTTTTCTTCCTTCTGTCCTGCTGCTGTAGTGTAGGAGAACAACATAGGAAGAAGTACTGGCAGGCAAAAGTTTGAAAAAGTGTATTTTTCCCCTCCACCCTCTTTTGTCACTCCCTCCTCACCACCACTTTGCAACAAACACTCTACCTCCACCACTCCGCTGTCACACCCGCTCCCCACCACCAACCCCCTCACAACTCCAAACTCTTCACTCCACCACCAGAACCTAGTCACTGCTGGACTTGGCATCATCTCAACCCACCTGCTCTCATCACCAGAGAAGCCAACCATCCCAACCCTAAAACATGGAGCTCAGTCTCTGCTAATGAATAAGTGGACAGAGTCCTGCAAATCATTCCCTTGTTGGCACTTTTAGGCATCGATGCATCAGGATCGATGGTGTATAGAACAGATATAGCTGTAATTTTTACCACTTCAGCCCCAGAAGGATTTACCCCTTCAATGACTGAACGGTTAAATAATTGTTTATTATAATGATGAATAATATTTCAGGCTGTAGAGTGCTACTTAAGTCATTGTGAAACTTAATAAAGGAACTTATAATTCAAGAATAGCATAGCAGCCAGACAGCTAAAGGTAACTGTCTGCTGGAAAAGTTTAGTGCAAATCATGCTATATCTCACGTATAATGGGATGTATTCCAATAAGTGTATTTTATGATTGGATAATGATAATATCTTCCCCTTATTATAAAAGAAATATGTCATCCAAACATGTACCCCTTATTGGTGGAAAATAATTAGTAACACCCATCTTCTCCATCTCAGGCCAGAATAAACAAGTCTTTGCTCTTCAGTCAGTGTCTAATTGGGCGGGACTTCCGAGGCCCTGTAGCCAAGGCTAAAAGATAAGGAGGTAGACCAATGGCAGAATATAACCTCTACAATGACCAGGTCATTTTCTGCGATACGGCACTGCGTTACTTTAACTGACAATTGCGTGGTCGTGCAACGTTGTTCCCAAACAAACAAAATTGATGTCCTTTTTTTCCCACAAGTAGGAGCTTTCTCTTTTGGTGGTATTTAATCACCTCTGTGGTTTTTATTTTTTGTGCTATAAACAAAAAGAGACAATTTTGCTATAATAAATATCCCCAAAAAATATATAAAAAAATAGGATTTTTGTACTCACCGTAAAATCTGTTTCTCTGACATCCATGGACTGACACAGCTGGATACTGAAAACGTGTGGGTATATGTCCCTGTTTGCAGGAGAAGATCTAGGCAGAATGTTAGATGTTAGCAAAATACATTCCAGACCAAACCAGAGCTGAACAGCCCCGCCCAGGGGGGGCGGTCCCTCCGGACATTACCCTCCCACCTGCAGCCAGCAGCCTCAGTTTGTAACAAAGCAGTACAAACCTTAAAGGAAGGGTGGGTGCTGTGTCAGTCCATGGACGTCAGAGAAACGGATTTTACGGTGAGTACAAAAATCTTTTTTTCTCTTATCGACCATGGACGGACACAGCTGGATACTGTAAACGTGTGGGACGTCCCAAAGCAGTATCAGAAGGGTGGGAGCAGTAGTAAAGGAAAAACCAAACTTCACTCCAAACAAGCAAAGCTCCTCAACGGAGGCGTTGCAACATTAAACAGTGGCCTGCGACACTTTGCGGCCGAAGGAAGCATCCGAAGATGCAGCCACATCAACCTTATAGAACTTAGAAAAGGTATGAACGGACGACCAGGTCGCCGCCTTGCACACTTGTGCAACTGACACTTGATGTCGGAAAGCCCAGGAAGCACCAATTGCCCTAGTGAAATGCGCCGTAACCGGAAAAGGAGGCGCCCGCCCCTTAATGGCATATGCCTGTATAACGGTCTGTTTGATCCACCTAGAAATGGTGGCAGACAAAACCGCTTGACCCTGTTTTGGACCCGAGACAGACAAACCGTGAGTCAGACTTCCAAATGGAAGCAGTAGCAGACAGGTACACCCGTAAGGCTCGTACCACATCCAAATTGTGAAGCGCAACTTCTCTAGGATGCGATGGATGAGGGCACAAGGACGGAAGGACAATGTCCTCATTAAGGTGAAAAGTCGACACCACCTTTGGAAGAAAAGATGGTCGCGGGTGCAACACCGCCTTATCCTTATGGAGGATCAGGTAAGGCGACTTGCATGACAGAGCCGCCAACTCAGACACCCATCTAACAGAAGTGATGGCCACTAAGAAAACCACCTTCTGAGACAAGGTTAAAAGAGGAATATCTCTGATATTTTCAAATGGAGGTTCCTGAAGAACCGAAAGCACCAAGTTCAGATCCCAAGGAGGGAGCGGGGGCTTGGCAGGGGGAATCACATGGCGAACCCCCTGCACAAAAGTGCTAACTAAAGAATGACGTGCTAAGGGTCGTTGAAAGAAAACGGCCAAGGCCGAAATCTGATCCTTAATTGTGCTCAAAGCCAGCCTTTGGGCTACACCACGCTGCAAGAACCGCAGAATTCTGGGGACAGAGTACGTCCGTGGATGCCAGTCTAGCTCCTCGCACATAGCGATATAAGCTCTCCAGGTACGGTGATGGATCTTTCTAGAAGAAGACTTCCGTGCCCTAAGCATGGTTGAAATCACCGAATCCGACAGGCCTCGGTCCTTCAGCACATGGTTCTCAATAGCCATGCTGTTAAAACCAGAGACTGTAAAGCAGGATGAAATATAGGACCCTGGGACAGAAGGTCCTCCCTCATGGGCAGTCGCCAAGGGACGTCCGCGATGAGGCGTACCAGATCGGCGTACCAATGACGCCGAGGCCAATCCGGGGCAATGAGTATCACCGGAATGCCCTCGGCCGCTACCCTGCGCAGCAGACGAGGAATCAACTGCAGAGGAGGGTAAGCGTAGATCAAGTGATACTGACCCCACGGAGCCACCAACGCGTCCGAGGCATCCGCCCAGGGGTCCCTAGACCTGGCCACAAACCTTGACACCTTGCGATTGAGGCGAGATGCCATCAGGTCCACATCCGGTGTGCCCCATCGCCGACAAAGGAGTTAAAACACCTCCGGATGCAAGGACCACTCCCCCTGGTCCAAGGACTGGCGACTCAGATAGTCCGCCTGCCAATTTTCTACGCCCGGAATGTAGACGGCCGACAGCACCGGCACGCTTCTCCCAAAGGAATAAAATTTAAAAAGTAAAATCTTTCAGGAGACTGGCTCCTGAGAGAGCCACGTCTTCTCCTTCTGCTAGGCAGAAAAAAACTGAGGCTGCTGGCTGCAGGTGGGAGGGTAATGTCCGGAGGGACCGCTCACCTGGGCGGGGCTGTTCAGCTCTGGTTTGTTCTGTAATGTATGTTGCTAACATCTAACATTCTGCCTAGATCTTCTCCTGCGAGCAGGGACATATACCCACACGTTTACAGTATCCAGCTGTGTCAGTCCATGGACGATAAGAGAAACCTAATTTCCTTTCTCAGTTTAGGCCGATATGTATTCTTCTACATATTCTGGCATTATTTTTTTTTCTTTACACTAGTAATGGCAGTAATCTGCGATTTTTAGTGGGACTGCGACATTGCAGCGGACAGATCGGACACTTTTTTGGGACCAGTGACATTATTACAGTGATCAGAGCTAAAAAATATCCACTGATCACTGTATAAATGACACTGGCAAGAAAGGGGTTAACACTAGGGGCAATCAAGGTGTTAAGTGTGTCCTAGGGAGGTGTTTCTAATTGTGGAGGGAGTGGACTCACTGGGAGTACAAAGAGATTGCTGTTCCTGATTTCTAAGAACAGACGATCTCACTGTACTCTCCAGTCAGAACAGGGGTCTGCATTGTTTACATTAGCACATGCCCGTTCTGCCTCTCTGTGGAGCGACCGCGGGTGGCCAGCGGACATCGACTTGCCCGCTATGCAGGTGGCACACGCGCCCACAGTGTCTCATGCACGAAACGATGTATGGGTACGTCGTTTCACGCAATAGGGCCGCTCCCTGTCGCAGTATATATGCGGTGGGTAGTCCTTAAGTGGTTACAGCCAGTATTACCAACTTAAATACAGCTGCTTCACTGACTCTATAATGTATGCCTTGTGAGTCCAGGGAAACACTACAACCATTAGGCAACATTGACACCAGCGATTAGAGCCAGTGTAAATTGTAGCGGCA